>JAACJT020022372.1:0-38455 GCA_009936485.2 Gymnarchus niloticus | reverse complement strand
GGTAAAAGGACAAGTCTTGTATCCGTCTGGGGGACAGCGTGGTCTTGCCGGTTGCAGTCCAGCAATCAGAGCAGGTTCGGTGGCTCAGAAGGCATGTTTGGTATGTTTGGAAGCAACGTGAAAAACAACGCTATCAATCATGAGAGATATAGAAACATTACAGCATCGTTCATATCTGTAATATAGATATTGATACCTACAATATGTATAAAATTTCATAATTCTGATGAGCAGTCAGATTGACACAGAATTATCCCTAACACAGAATCAAACAGCATCATTCAGTGCCCAGGAAATCAGAATATGTATATCAGAAAAAGAAAGGCTAATGTTCATGATTCATTAATCCATTTTGATGAATATTTGTATTAATGAATTTCAGTTATTAATTAATATAGTAAATAAGAGCAATCAAAATGTCAAAGCTGCATCATAAATTTATTATAGATTTTTTTATAAATTCAATATGCCTAGTTAAACCAAACAAACCTTACTTCCTGTGAGGTCACAGCAAACACAAGTTTTCCAGACCTGAGGCAGAAGATAAATTAGTCCAATTTGGAAAATGAGTAGCTGAGTACCTATCAGCTTATTAGAAATAAACCATGCCCTGAGACCAACATGACTTATTTTGGATTTTTACATGTGACTACGTACGTAGGAAAGCGTATTAAAATTAATTTATCACACCTTACCATTGCATTCCTCAGTGCTCATTAATTGTCCAGTTATGGCCAAATACTAGGTCAGGTGTTGAGCAAATGCCTTTAATCAAGACGTTTCAGTTGTAATTACCGCTTGCATGTCGGACATAGGGTGCATTATTCTACTCTCACACTCATTGAACAGCCTCTGAATTCACAGTATAAGCCAAAGGAGAAGTTAACCTCCGTTCATGGCTTGGGTGACCAGAAGTTCTTCTGACTCTCCAGATTATGACATTCATTTGGATATGGCGGAAACGGGCGAGGAGGTGCTGAAGCAATCCAACATGGTGATGGCAACGGTTGGGGAATGGGAGCTGCTGGACATCAGAGCTGTTAAAATGATTAAGGGCACTTCAGACAATGAGTCTTATGACGCAGTTATCTACTACGTGAGTCTTCCAACAGTGAACATGCTGTATGTTAAGAATCTGGAATCGAAATCAGATTCAGGAAAGCTGTTGAAATCGTTTGATTTTTGAAATGTTGATCAGCCTGATGTTAGCTGGACATACAGTGTGTTGAAACGTGTGTATGTACATCATCATAGTGCTGTTTCTCCCTTTCTCTCCTCCTTCAGATAGTCATAAAACGCAGACCCACGAGGTATGTGGTGAACCTCCTGATTCCCAGCTGCTTCCTCATGATCGTGGACCTCTTAAGTTTTTTGCTACCTCCAGCTGAAGTGGACCGTGCCTCCTTCAAGATAACTCTCATCTTGGGCTATACTGTTTTCTTGCTCATCATGAACAATTTGCTGCCAATTACCGGAAACAGACTTCCCCTCCTTAGTAAAATTTGATTTTATAGCTCTTTAGACAACAATAACACAAACTAAGGCTTTAGTCATTGAGCCACACATATATTTCAAGCATTTTCTTTCTTTTCTGTGTTTTCTTTTAGTTGTCTTCATCTCTGTCTGCCTGGCTTTTATGGTAACAAGTCTCCTGGAGACTATTCATTACCAACCTCCTGTGTAGATCCAGCTACTCTGCAGTACCTCACTGGGTCAGGATCCTCGTTCTGAAATACCTGGCCTGGGTTGTTGGCTTCCCCATGAAACTCAGCAACCAGGACGCAGATACCCACAGTTGTACTACTGAGGGTATGAAAGCATCACTAAGAGATAGTACAAACAGCAGGGGCAAGTCTAGAATTTGCCACATGCATCATTTATGTCTTTATGAACTTAGTGTCTACAGTATATATGCCGCATGAGGATCCGTTATGTAAAGTTACCATTACACTCAATTCAAAAGGGCCAAAATGCCACAGTGCAATGCAACTTTTGTCCCCCTCTTGTATCTCCATCAGTTGTGATGAACCCTATATTTCCAGATGCAAATAAAAACATACAAATGGTCCAATAGGAGTTTACATTTTTTGTTTGATTGTTGTTTAATAATTCCTTAAACAACAAAAACGTTGTAAGGCTTTAGTCTTTAAAAAAAGAAGAGACTAAAAACACTATCTTAGCAGTTGTACTTCCTGTCATAAACTCAACTATAAAGAACTAAACATAACTAAAGGATTTTGGGGTGTTCCTAATAGTGTGGACACAATAAAACTGTAAGGGGGAACAGCCCAAAGAGGACTGTTTAGGTAATTCCCATAGCTGTCCTGTCTTGGTCTCTACCTTATATGAGCTACTTTGAGATACAGCCAGACTTCTGGAACATCCTGTTCAGTGTGTGAATTGTCCATGAAGTTTTGTGAAATGTAGCATCTGAGTGGAATGGGAGAACACTATATGAAATCACACTCTAAGAGAGTGACATTTTTTCACTTTTCTCCCTTTCTAGCTAGTCATATTCTTGCAGGCCTTTTGCAGTATTTTGGGACTTAATAAATTCTAATGCCAAGATCCAGGTGCATATCACCTTAGAGTTGTTACCAGGCCTGAACATTCTTTCCTAACCTGGCCAAATCCCAGTGGTATTGTTCCAGAACTCTAGCCATCTACAAGCAATACAGTAATTGTTAAGTTTAATGTTTCAGGCCTTTTTATCCTACTATATGTTTACATTAAAACTCAGTTTAGAACTAGTTTTATGACATATGGGTGTCACATTGCACTAAAGGTGAAACACACAAGAGGGGACCACCTATACACCTGTGTTAGTTCAGTACAACTGAAGCACACAATCTCATTTGCATTAGCCTGCCTGCTGATTTTTGTAGCTCTGTGGTGCTGAAACGCCATTGACATTCACATTGTCTGGCTATGAGAATTTTTTTTATTCAAAACACACAGCTGCTATCACAGCTGTCAAAAATAGTAAATTTAAGTCGTACTCTGCAAATATTGTCATTGTCCTTTGACCAATCACCAAAGTCAAGTCCATTGTCCTTTCAGTGTATGTCATAACCTTATTGAACTTTGTTCTATTTATCTACAAACAAAATGCTACAATGATGTTTGTTTTTCTATATGAGTTTTAACCTCTAAAGAAATACCTTTTTTCCAGCAAAATTTGGAGACCAAATCCCACCAGGACTCCATGCAGGTGGAGTTTGCATGTTCTCATGTTCTTCATGTGTCCTGCAGGCTTCATCTGTGTACTTCAGTGTTTCCATGATCCAAAGACATGTAGTTAGACTAACTGGTGACATCCCATCCAGGGTGTACCCCAGCCTTGTGCCCTATGTTGCCTGGGATGGGCTTCAGGCACCTCCATGACCCTGACCAGGATAAACAATTAACAGATGGATGGATGGATAGAGCTTACCAAATAATTCCTATTTTCTGTCACTTTATAGACAATGTAGCAAAGAGAGTTTTTGAATCCTGATAAGAGCGACACAGAGTAAAAAAAAAAAAAGCAAGTCTTGTTTAGGAAATTACTACTTTAAACCAAAGAGCTTAATTACAAACAAAACCATCTGATGCACCACGCCTCCAACAACAACTTTTGGGATCCTACCTGTATTATTAATGTTTTCTTATCAGAGAAGGAGATAATCAGTTCATCAGGGCTTACTACTGGTTTTCACTTTTCTACCAGCTTGGTAATCCTTAGTCTCCTTGTTATGTTTACTAAGGGATTTAATGTTTTGCAAAATGACAAGACACGCTTCTAACCCAACAGAGCGGGTGGTAAATATTGCAAGGTCAGGGCAAGAGGTGCTGAACCCATTCAATATGCTGATAACAGTTGGGGAGTGGGAGGTGCTTGACATCAGAGCTGTTAAGAAACGTCAGCGATCCCAAATGATCCAAAAAAGAAAAAGGTGGAATAATTTTTTTCCATGTACCATCAAAATGTGTGCACTAGAGGGTTAAAACTAATCAAGTCACTTCATACATGAGTGTTGTGACACAGCTGTCTATTATGTGAGTATTTTAGCAGTGAATATGTGGTATATTTGGAAAATCAGGGATCTGCAATCAAAATCAGATTTGACAAGACCTGCTTCACCACATTGTATTATGATTTTAGTAATTCAATGACATTCTTCGCATCTGGGCAAAATTTTGGTGAAATGTTAGGTTTCATCAAGCCTTGAAAAAGTGTCTACTGCAGCGAAATTTTTTTCATGTAGATTTACACAAACACACCCATACACGACGTTTTCAGATGATAGAGATCACTTTTTTGCCTAGTAAGTGAAAACCTCTCACAAGGTAATGATGTGGCAGGTGATACACGGGACTTTCAGCTTTCCATGCTAATGCCACCGATATAGCTGGCTTCAATGGCGTCTTTTGCTTTTAAATGATATTTGGCCGTTGATGTGCTTCAAGGTTAAGCAAATTCATCATGGCAGCAGTAGCAAATACCTGTGTTGATAAGTTATCTGGGAAGGATTTAGCAGGGGGGCACAGTAAAAAGGCGTTCAAACTAGCCAAAGTCAAAACCATCATTAGAGACAAACAAATAGCAAAGATGAAAAAATTTAAAAGGACATTGTGCAATTCATTTTACTAACAGAAGGGGGCGAACAATGATTTTGCATGATTTTAGGTCTCAACAAATCTTGTGGTAATTTCTTGCCATGGCTTTTTATTATTTGACCTTTATTTAACCAGGTTAGTTGATTAAGATTCAACATTTATTTTATAATAGAGAACTGAACAGCAATAATAATATGTTATGTTTCAGACAAAAATCAAACACTTCAAATAAATTGCCAGTTATTTGTTTGTCTCCGAAACCTAGCCAGGACCTACTGTATACTTGTGGATATCCACAAACGACCTTGGCTAGGGGTCCATTCCAACATGCAGGTTTAAGAAATTCTACAGTTAAACCTGAATTCTGAGTGGAGAACACAAAGCCCGACATCAGGATTCGTCGACTCCCGAAATCTCCCCAAATTTCTCCAATCAGAATTCAGGTTTGACGATAGGATTTGTTAAGTCCACTTTCTGGAATTGACTTTCTTTTGTTTTCATTCATTTAGACTGCAAAACTGTGACTGGGTTCCACAACTGACTATGTAATGTGTTTAAACGAATTGTAAAGAGTGGGTGGTCCCAACTTAAAAAAAAAAAAAAAAAGTGAGTGACAATGAAGTTCTGATTGCCTGCCTGTCCAAGACACGTTGATCACTTTGACAGAATTAAAGGCCAGTGATAGCCACAATAAGTAAAATTAATCTTTTATTGCCAATAGTATAGGATTTAATAGAGAATATTAAAAATATAGCCATAAAAGGCAGCTCTTCTTTTACGTTTATTGCTTGTTTCAAAACAGAAGGGTAGTAATTATATCAGAAGCAGCAATGCTAACACTCATGTTAGTAGCTTTGTTCCAACCCATCTGGTCAGATGCACATTCATATTATTGAGGATTTTGTAACAACCATGTATTCTATATGTGCAAACATCCCCCTGTGCCGGGAAAGGCAGAAGGCAAGACACAAACTGGTACAACGAAAAGATATAGAATGGCTAGCTTTAAGGATGTTCTCTCGTCACACTCTTCATAGAAGACAAGAAGCAGCAATACGTTTACCAGTGTTGTCTGAGGAGATCCGTAGTAGTCACACACACTGACACACTTTCGGCATCAGGGTGCATGAGAGAATGTTTCCATGAACTGCCATCCATCCAAGTTATTTTAAACTACATAAAACTACATTTTAAGTGTATGAGACCCAAACAGTAGTTTAAGGCTTACAAAGGCATACTTGGCCAAAATCATGTTATTCTGTTAAGGGAATATAAACTCTATCTTGTGCAACTGTGACTATCAAAAGTTACATTTAGGTAAATGCATACAAAATGTATTCCTTACATTTCAATTCTACTACCATTCTCATCTATTTTCACTTCCACAAGCAAATATACTGCTTATTTAAAAATTTAATAATAAATTTAATAATTTAATAAACTGATATATAGTAAATGCAGAATATATTATCTCATATGTATATATACACAACATGACATACTGTTTTTCCTTTCTAGTCATCTCCTGGACTATACCCTCCTCCCTGGTCCTCTTCCTTGTCCTTCTGATCCTCCATGCTCCTCTGTGCCAGTCTTTCTCTCCGGTCCCAACGCCTCTGGCATCTTGGACAGCGCAACTCTCTGTGGAAGCAGGCCCTGTGATAGCATGCCTTACACTCTAGAAGAGTCACAGACAGAGGGAAACTTTCACAGTGATTCCAGGAACGACGTTCTGTTTCAGAGATCTGTCAACAACTTTCCGCCTGTGTAGATACTGGATTGGGCTAAGAAAAAGCTTCAGGAAGTTAGCAAGGACTTGATTTTTACAGAAATTCCTGTGACTAGTAAAGGTGTATAATTGATCCTGTGGTGCACTTTTAAGCCAACACATGATATTGAAATCTAAGGAAAGACATTACATATAAAGAACTCGCACATTTTCCTTTGGGCATTTGACCAAATAATAAAAAACCTTTTAAAGATATGCACTATATGACATAAACACATAAAATTTACCATAAATTCCCATGCATGACTTGTACTGGCAAATAAAAGCGACTTTAATCTTCGTAATTAAATGAAAAGTGGTATTTCACATCCAAACAAAACAAGTACGCCAATCAGTAATATGATTCACACAACCTGATTTTATTCCCTCAAAAACTCAGGCTGTAACGTGTCATCTGTAGCATGCTGATAAAGATCAGGCAAAACTAAGCACCCTTTGGTAGGAAAGGTCTATACAGAATTGAAAACAGCACCATTACTACTCTTAGATTACTCAGCAGTAACACCAAGCATCTGCATATTCAACAATGATGCCCAATATATTTAAATCAGCATACATAATAAAAAAAATTAACTACTGATCCTACACCAGAATGTAAATAAAGGGTGCATATGAAAAGGTTTAAAAACAAACCCACATTATAGAAACAAATCCTTAAGCATGGAGTGATGCCTTTTCAGATCACTAATTGCACCATGTAAAAACTGTAAAATTCAAAATATTCCTTCTGTTTTGCTGGCTTTTTTAACCCACCTGCCTCAGCATGTAAATAATCATTTGGGCCTGAGTCATGTTCGTTAAGTTTAAGATGTGGAGGAATGTTAGAAGATCCTAGGCTTTTCCATTACTCTCCCTGTCCCCACTCTTTAAGCCCTTTACTTCATGTATCTTTGTTACTGAGCGCCATTCTTTCCGAGCTCTAGAAGCCCGTGGACATTTTAAAGAAGACCCAGCTAGACCAGCATTTAGAGACACAGTAGCCTCACCCCCCAGGGTTGCGGGTTTGTTTTCTGTCCCTTCCCTGTGCATATGGAGTTTGCATGTTCTACCTGTGTTCATCTGTGTTTACTAAGGGTGCTCTGGTTTTCTCCCACAATCCAAAGACATATGCAGGTTTCATGGATGGATTGCTCTTAATTGTCCTGGATGTACAGCATATATATATATATATATATATATATATATATGTGTGTGTGTGTGTGTGTGTGTGTGTGTGTGTGTGTGTGTGTGTGAGAGACACTTGTGATGGGCTGCATCCCATCCATGGTACCTCCTGCCTCGCACTATGCAATTACTGCCACAGGTTTCCGCCAAGCTCAATACAACCTGGCTTTGGATAAGCAGTTCTGAAAGATATGGATACTGACTTGCTCTTCTGCTTTTTCATTGGCATCTTTCAGTTCCCCATTTCCATCCTCAGACAAAAATGTAGCGTTTTCTCTCACCCTATTTTTCTCATCTTCCTTGACTACCTATGTTGCTACTTCTCTACTGAAAACACTCAAATTTTTCATTACCTCCTTCAGTGTGTATTTATTTCCTTCCAATCCTTTTATTAGTTGTTTTTTTATTCACTTTCAACAGGCATTCCTCTTTCTCAACTCCGCCCCTACTTCCCCATAATGAAACGGGATTATAGCCACTGTGTGAGACTGAGGACTTACAAAACCCATTCCAGATGTGGTGGGGGGTGCTATACCCACTCTTGCAAGCAGGAGGCACTCACCTTCACAACGTCGACATTTATTCAGCTCAAAAGGAAAGATGATGTCGTTTTCGTTATCACAGAATTCACACACAAAACCTTTTGCTTGGCAAAGCTGCAGGAAAAACAAAAAACACACTTCATTGTAACGACTGCCCTGTTACCTTTTCTGTGAGACTGTTTTTTGTTTAAAACTGTTCCCTAACTAGAAGCTAATATTTTCATTTTTTTTCTCAGAAGTTTTTTTAATATAATTTAGCAAAAAAACAAGGAAGAGAAATTCTGACTTTACTACAAAGTCTGCCTCAGCTAGCTAAGAAGATACAAGATGCAGCAGGAGAAATTCGTGTCTTATGTTGTCGCCTTACCACACAGTCAGCAACATGCGTGCTTCCCAAACGCAACAGCTCTCTCAGTTTAGGGGTAAGCTCTCCACGACGCACAGCACTAAGGTCATTCATAGAGAACATGTGCAGGTCCTCAGTCAGGTGACCTGGGATTGTATCAAACTGATCCAGCAACCTTCCAGAGATGACAAGACAATAGTCAGAAGAAATGTAAAAGTTTCAGCACCATAGTATTAGAGTTAGGTGCAGGACAATTCTTACCCTTCAGCCAACCTACAAGTCTTGAACAAGTTTTTCATGTGGTACAGCTGGACTCTGAGCAGCTGAAATACAACACAGGCAAAATATCTTAGAACATTTAAGCTCTACTCATGTATATGTTAACTGGCCCCAATGCAAAGTTATTGTGGTAATCACGTCGGCAGGCTCACCCGTACAGTTTCCAGTGCCTTGACTTTCATGTAAAGGCTGGTGTTGATGTCTTTCACATTGAACAATGGATCTCCAGCAATCTTACCCAGCAGGTCCCTGGCAAAGTTGCTTACAGGGTACTTGGTGAAGTCCCATTTGCTCAGTACCCAGCTAGGCACCAGCACCTGGCTGTTCTCGTGGCAGCAATTGCAGAAGTAGCGGCCAATGTATTCACAGTATCGCAGTCTCTTAATGTACGCTTGATTTTCAAATCAAGAAAGAAGACGTCACATTGAAAACTCCATATCAGACCGTGATCCTGTACTCAATAAGTGATATGGAAGATGAATAGATGAATTGACTCCGTATTCACTTTTCAACATTTCACTAAAACTATTATAATTATTTGCTTTCATATAACAGATTGCCAACATAATGTCCTCACAATTATGACGTGTTTAAAAACACGTTTCCCTGCTATCCAATAACCTTCCTAGAAAGAAACAGTAGTGATTTTTGATATGAGATTTTCAGTTTTGCTGCACATGACTGTAAATGCAAAACTCTACTGTAGACTTCCTTCCACCTGCAATCTGCACATTGAGAATTACTCTAAAGTCTGTAGTAATGCTGCTGGGCTTCAACCCACAACCACAAGCCAAAGAATAATGCTTAGCATTTTTTCCTGAACTAGTTTTAAGGGAATCTCTGACCTTTTTGTATATGTGGAGATAAAGAGAAAAGTGGCACCAGAAGGAAATTAGCGCATAACTTCATTGCATTACAGTTTTGCTTTACAATGGAACAGATAAAACCTCTGTATGACTTTCAAGACTAGCAATGAATTAGAATAATTATCCAACCAAAGCCACTTTGTTTTACCTACCTGGGTCAATACGGGTTCCACAGCCAGCGCAGCGATAATTCTGCTTGGCCACAATCACCTTCCTCCTGGCAAACACAGCAGGGCAAAGGAAAGCCAGACAAGCAGGTCAAGTTAAATGGGAGGGGCACTTTGATCCAGCCCTGGTACCCTTCTTCACTCAACTTACTTTGGTGTAGGGTGAATGTTGAAGATTATCTGTGGCCTCGGTGGGGCCCAATCTAGGTTTCCACGGACACGGATCCGCAGCTTGTAGACATCAGCATGCTCACCGTCATCGGGGGAGATGGGAAGAGAGTCAGGGATTGGCAGGAGCTGAGGAGGAGAATTCCAGGAGTTACATAGACAACCAGGTTAACTTTATACTCAGTGCAGGTGAACTGCACATTCATATTATCGTGGGCTAAAATGTACTGATAATGCAGTATATTTTGACTTGGAAGATTTGTCTGTTAAATCATCACGATCAGAACACTGCTTTCTGTCAGTTTTGATGCCCTCGCTGTGTGTGTGTGTGTGTGTGTGTGTGTGTGTGTGTGTGTGTGTGTGTGTACACACACGTAATTATCACACTGTGTAGACATAATGTCCCCTGAAGGAATGAAAGCCTGTTACATTTTACTTCATGGGTACATTTGTTGTGTCCCCACAAGGAAAAAAAACTCAATTTTATAAAAAATTTGTGAATTCAGTAAACAAGCTAAATAGGCAAAAGTCCTGTATTTTGTTGGGTTATTTATGGTTGAGGTTAGGGCTGGGTAAGGGTTAGGGTTGTCAGTTAGCCCCACAGAAATGAATGAAACATCCCCACTATGTGCATTTGACTGGAGAATGCAAAAGCTCCAGCTCAAACCCACCTTCTGGGGTGCGTCATGCTCTGAGACCACCCAGTCAAGTTCAGACGCAGAGGGCAGTTGCATACCCTCGAACTGTTTGAGGAGCCCCATGGCCACGGACTCTGGACTGAAGGATGAGCTGGACTGGAGGAAGGAGTGGGTGCTGTATGGACAAAGGGAGCTGAGGTGACATAAGGACTTGGGAGAGGTCCATATGCCCACAGAGGAGTGACAGAACTTGGGTGAGAGATTGATAAAAGGCTCACGTAGAGGTGGAACTCAGGAATGCCTCGCTGAAGGTCGCATCGTGTCCAATATCGGCATCTGGAACAATGTCACGATGATGTAAAGATGAGCCAGATGAAATAATACCTAATTGTATCATATCTATAAATGACTTTTCCCACTAACAGTCCAAGAAAGAACTAGCTGAAAGTGAACCAGCATGAATTTCTTCCATGTGAATTAAGACCTGAGACTGAGGGATTAAATGTAGGTTGAAGCCATGTTTAATTAAAGGGGGTGGGGAGGAACAGTAATAAGAAATCTTAACTTGAACTTTAACACGCATTACTCCTGTATATTATAAGGCAAATGAACACCAGCTGGCTTGCTATATAAAAAAAAATATTCACTGAATTTAAATTGCATAAATAGCCCTTTCCCAAGGCTAAACTCAAATAATATGGCAAAGCTAGCAATGGAGGCTAAACATATGATAACAGTTAATGACTGTTTGGCACACATTTAATACGTTTCACTTCAAACTGAGGATTTAAGCCAATGTAAGCCACAGATAAATTGTGCTTTTTCAGATTTACTGAATGTTGTGAAGGGGGACGTTATTGAAAGGCAGCATACAAAAAGCATTCTTTGACAAAGGTCTCATTGGCTGAATGGTGTTAGGGCAGTTAGGTGAGGTGACGTGAAGGCAGTCGGGTAGAAGGCAGTCGGGTAGAAGGCAGTCAGTCTCCGAAAGCTAGATCTTGAAATGACACAGAGCTAAACAGAGGGACCACAGAAAAGATCCACCAAATCTTCGTGGTGCCTGTTCACTCAGGTTTATACGGTTCAAAAAGCATGGTCGATACTGCCTGCTGCATTCACACTTGATCTGTCATGAAAAGGAATATCTTGCAGATTCAGTTGGCAATCAAAAGGTCCAAGGTACAAAATTTGCATACATGGAATGGAAATTTGTGTGCACTTAGAGAGCTAGAATTTCTAGTGAGAAGTCTGAGTAAGTTTGTTTAGAATGATGTTTTGAATTTAGATTTTTTTTTAACACTATATATACAAAAAGTTACAAAATAAAATGTGCAAAACGTGGTTTTAGTTAAGATAAAGCCTTTCGGCATGAGGACATTTATTGTCCTCTGTGGGACAAATCAATGACTAAAACTCATCTAAGTGCATCTTTAATACACGAAACCTGCAGTGCAACCTCATGCTCTTTTCATCACTCTTGAGTGGTAAACAAACATACGAACAAGACAGTCACCGAAGCTGCAGCAGGCTGACCTGCAAGCTGCAAGGAAGGAAAGTAAGAAGAACACAAACATTTCAGTTGTTTTTCTGTGGAAAACTTAAAAGAGTGGCAATTAGCCACGTGTAACACAGAAGTGGAAAGCTGACTGACTTCCCTAAGCAGCACTGACCTCTTAGCCCATGCATAAAGTGGTCCACTGCTCAAAGCATCCAGGCTAAAGCGCTCAATACATCTAATTCAATACTGCAAGCCTTTCCCTCTCTCTTAGTACCTGAGAAGAGGGACGGTCCATTCTGAAGCAGTGGTACCAGTGACCCACCATCTCTTCCCTCTGATTGACACCGACCTCATTCAGCGCAGACTAAAACCACGTGCACCGTCAGTGTACGGACACGGCCGATTCAGAAGAGCCTTAGCCGGCCTCACGCAAACACATTCACAAAATGTGTCCTTCAGACAGGTAAACAATTCAAATTTTCCCGTCCCTGTTTTCAACAGCTGCTTGTACAATGATAGCTACAGTTAGCGTGCGTTTTATCTCGTTCTGCAATGAAGTCATGACAACATTAAGAATTTCAAAGCAGTCGGAGAAGAGACTGAATATCGGAGCTGGCACCTGAGCAAGGTTTCCACACAAGCACCTGTCTTCAACCAGTAGACATTTACAGTTTCCTAACGGTTACAATTTGCAAATTATTCAGAGTTAAATGTTCATTAAACACAACCATTTGATCTGTGCTCAACCCAAAGACATGGTCTAGTGTGTTAGGAAAATGCACTGATTGCACTGCGGGGCTGAAGTGCATTGACCTAAAAGCAGGCGTCAGACTAAACCTTATCATATTAACTTGGAGCCACAGCCAAAATAAGACACTGTTTGGACTGGATGCCTTAAATGCCACTCGTGCTTCCACATTATTTGAACAAAATACATTAGCTACCCACTCTGACCCAGCTCCACTGATTCAATAATAGAATGACTGTCAATCATCATGCACCAAAACATCCACACATGAAAATAAATTCCAGAACATTCTGCTAAAGGCTCTATGTCAGTGGAGCAGTGGTGAACACCCCCACATCTAGCAATCCTTCAAAAACAAACAACGCTCTGTATTATTCAAGTATAATCACATTCCAACCCACCATATTTCCATCCTACTTCAAAAATCAGGGCATAAAGCAAATAGATGATTTACTGTTAAACAGCAGATCCCAAATGTCTGAGATGTAAGGCTTTACAAGGGCTTCAAATTACATGCTGTGACAGACCGCTGTTTGCTATCGTCCCTGAGAGTCGCACATACAGTTTCACTCTCACACAACATGAAGCCATCACGGGAGTTCGCTTTTTCCCTTAAAAAATGGTTAACAATGCCGGTACCGCCAGCTGACACCCTATTCCTCTCCTTACCTTTCATCTCACACTCCTCGCCCTCCTCCGCAGAGCCAGACTCCAACAGGTAGGAATATTGAGAACTTGGAACAGAACCACTGCTTTCAGTGGAGAGGACAGCTGATGGGCCACAAAAAAAAAATAACGTAAGTCCAGTTCCTCTCAAGGTTACTTCCTGAGAGAATTTTTTCTTGCCACTGTAGCCCATGGCTTACTCTCTGGGGACCTGTAAAGTGCTTTGTCACAAAGCTCCTTGTTAGAAGGGCTAAAAAAATAAAATTCAGTTTAACTTAATCAAATTGATATCATTTAAACAGAGTTCACCGATTACAGCAGGTCCATGAGGAACTGTGCAGAAGGCTCCAAGGACAACAAAGGTGTAGATGCCAAGTACGAGGACATCACTGAAGCAAGTAGAGTGATGGTAAAGAATTAGGAGACATTACCAAGAAGGAGCCTTGTAGCCATAACCTTGGCAGAGGTACTGAATTGGGGCAGTGAAACACGCAGCCATAGGAAGGACTGTCTCTGGCTTGAAAATGACTTTGGGTAGCATCATCTGATGGCTAACAATAATAAATGTGTGAGGGCTTCAGGCAGCTGTCACACTCACCATCCTGCGTCTGAGCAGTGAAGGACTGAAGCTGGTTTTTCCGAATCTGTTGTCTGCGCAGACGAATCTTCTGCTTCAGCTGCTGGATCTCAGAATCACTCTCATCCTCATCCTCTTCTTCTCCGCGGGGCATGTTGCACTTCATCAGTTCGATGGCTGCGATCAGCAACTCTGAGATACTGAAATGGGCGTTTTCCTAAGGAAAGACTTTGGACTTGTGACACCATGGTGCTGACAAACTCCCCACAGTCTAGGCTTAAAACCCTCTCAGCTTTTAGCAGCTGAGTCTTCCAGCCCGGGTTGGTACTCTAGTTACCTTCTCCATGTCTGCACAGCTGCCAAAGTCCTGCTCAGTGAGGTAGCTGATCAGGCTCTGCCCTTTCGATGGCTTGGGTAACATTCCCTCAGACTTACTGCTATACTGCGAGCAGTCTGAAATAACAACACATACACAGATGGGACTAGATACCACTTCCTTATTACCTTATTGACAGCTCAATGCAGCACGACTGTCACTACAGATATTTACTTACCAGACAGTAAATGAACAGAGTGGGTGGGGCCAAAATCACTGCATTGAGTGGAGAAGCATCCATTTTCCTTTTCATTGTACATAAGGTCAAAAAATTCTGCAAGACACACAAAGACAACTAAAATTAACGAAGGAGGCGGTGTGTTTGACAAAAATGCAAAAAAGCATTGGAATGAAAGGATACAGAAAGCAAAAAAAATCTCAAAATATAAACTAAACGACTGGATTAAATTATTAAACATTCTTTACCAACAAACTCATGGTTTGTTACCAGATGACCATTTTCCCACAAGTCTCTGCAGGCTAAATCTTACTTAAACATTTCAAAAAAGCTTACATGGGGATAAGAATGAATACCAAAGTGCAAACCATGACATGTTAAACTTTTCTGGCTTCTTCCCCATCTCATCCTGTGCAATACACCAAAGACTGCAGGAAACTTAACACAGGTAATCTAAAGTTCCAACAAAACCATAAATATGCTAACCAATCAGAAACATAATGGAACAGTATGAACACAATAAATGTGTGGGAGTCATACCAAACAGCAAGAGAGAAAGAATTACTCCAGGAACACAGGCCAGCTACCCTATTATAGAGTCCCTAAGTATAATGGTGCTGTTTATATGCGCTCTGCCTTCAAGACTGAGCAGAATGAAGGCAGGAAATGCAAAGGAGAGTATGTTTTAGGAAGGAAGAGGGACTTAGAGGTGAAAGGGCAGCAGAAAACAGACAGAAGCAAAATGAAACTGTACATTCCGCTGAAATAAGGAGGAAGTGATCACTGACAAGGACAGGAAACGCATCACCAATAACTAGACACTACCCGACCCAAACCAGACCAGATTCCCGTCAAATAATTAACCCTCTCTTCCCCTACCTTGACGGTGCTCCTGTGCTAGGCTCGTGTCAGACAGAGACCTGGAGTGACCCTTGAGGGCCCCGTCAGACACCCCTTGACCCTCTGAATAGGAAGACCTGCGGCGGTAACACACACTGACAGGATGCCCGGCAGTGGCTGTAGGCACCACTCGCTCATTGGTACTCGCAGAACTGCTGCAGGTAACACGGGACCAATGACGCGGGTCACCAATAGCTAAATATTCTGGGCCGCTGGCTTTAACTTCTTCCATGGTGCTGGGCCCCCTTTGTGACTCCTGAGCAGATTCCACCGAACAGCTTAGCCTTGATGAATCATTTTCACCAGCTTCGGGTGACCACAGAGAGGGTAAAGAGGCATCGGGGGTCACAGGGTCTGCGGGAGGCACGCACAGCCAGACATGTAGATCTTCAACTACAGATCGCATTTCCTGCACTACACCGCACTCTCATGCAATTGTCAAAGTTCTCATCAACAGTGCAGACAATGCATGACGTACCATACACAATACAGTTCGTGTTACATAGTTATTTTAATTCTGAATACATTTTAACATTCTCACTATTGTTCCCCCACCTTGGGTTATACGTGGAAATGATACCTTGGTGGCAGTCTGTCAGAGGACCCTGGGACGTTGTAAATTGCTGCAGGAGGGACCTTTGGAGCTCCACCTCCATAGGCTCAGTGAGGTGCCACAACTGAGGAGACAGCAGAACAGAGACAGTACCAGCAATGAAATCTGCCAGGGGCAACAGTAACTAGCCGGGTATTGACGAAACCAGGGCATATTCACTGCAACTGTGCAGATGACGTCTTTATCAAATGAAACAAAACACTGGATTTGTCCCTAATCCAGCCTGCAGCAAAAAGCCAGGATCTGCAGATGAACGTGTCATTGATGAAACAAGGATTACAAGATTAGGGGAATCTGTGCAAACAGGAAATGGGGCCAAAAAAGTGGAAACAGGTTTTGATAAACTGGTCACGAGAAGGCCACACTTTAGATGGCGGGGCCAGACAAATCTGGGAAGAAATAAATATGAAGGAAGGTTCAGAATTAAAAATAAAATGCTAAGAATATCTAGCGGTGTGCTCACCTTGACAGTGTCAATGAGGGCTAGCAGCTGGTGGTTATTCTGCTCCACAGCTTCTAAACAATGAAGCATGGCCAACACATAGGGTTCACTCATCAGAAAAGCGCCATCTACAACAAAACGGGTTGAGGAAGTAAGCATAATCCTCTAAATGACAAAGCATAGCTCATGGGTCAGTCTGAAGAGAAGGGAAGATAAGGAACAAACTCACTTCCCATGAAAACTCATCTAAGACTAGTGCCATCACTTATTACGAGCAACGATGACTCTGAGAAAGGCCACGACATGCACTTTTTGCTAGCTGCTAGAGGAGAGGCCTTACCATTGTAAAACTTGTGGGTATGAGTGTAGTGTCTCAGTAATGGCCGGAGCTGCGCAGACAGACAGTGCAGCTGCAGGCTGTGCAGCAGCCAGCGGCCTGCCTTGTGACACTCCTGCACATCTAGCAGCCCATTACCATGCGCTGACTCCAAGTGGCTGAACTACAGAACAGAGAGCAAGAATATGCTAATCCTCTGCAATGAGGCAGCATAATTTCAGACAGTCAGCCGGATAGATTATAAAACATCTGGCTGGAACATGTGGAGAGAAAGTGCAATCCACGACGCAGTAACATAGAGTACTTAAATGAAGTCAGCCTAATAAGGGCACCGAAAAAGTAGTGCAAATTAGTGACTAACTATGAGAGCATTTCCTCATTCACCATTCCTTGTTGTAACATGTCAGAGCAACAACACCATTGGCTGTGGTGTTTTCTTGACTTACAAACTCCACAGCTTATTGGATGACACTCAGCACCATTGTCACTTAACGTCACAGCACAGCCATCATTTGCTGGGGCGTGGTCAAACAGTACCTGCTCGACGTGCGAGGCCAGCTGTGGGCAGATGTATCGCACGCGCCAAACAAAAGGCCAATAACTTCCCTGCTTACTGGACACCTGCAACACAAAATCAGCACTTTGAATCACTCCAGGAGTGGTCTTTTTACTATACAAAACAATTACCACAAGCTCACGCATCGATCCAGAAATTACAAAGTTAAACACCTGTGCAATATTGCAATAGCACTGACCCTATTTCCATGTTAATCAAGAGTATCAATCCCTAAAGGTAAATAACCAGAATAACACGCTATAACTCCTCTCTCAATTGCAGATTTTTGGGTAACATGTTCACTACAATACTGTTGTACCAGTTACCTGATGTACAAAGCATATCCCTTTCTCACTGTTTCTTAGAGACATAAGGTGTACTCCAATTTGCACCCCCCAAGATTATCCATTTCACAGTGCCCATCATGCTAAGTGCTGCACTGGTTTTCTCTTTGCTCTGTTCCACTGTGTGTGTCAATTATATACGGTGCATCAGACCTCGCCACCCTTTTCAAATTTTATGTTGCAGCCTTATGCTAATATTGTAAAAATTTATTTTTCCCCTCATCAGTCTACACTCAGTTCCCTATAATGATGACGTGAACATGTCATTTCAGAAATTTTTGCTAACGTATTACAAATAAAAAGCTGAAATATCACATTGACATGAGTATTGAGACCCAGTGTTTGAAATTAAGGTCAGGCGCAACCCAGTTCAACTGATTCACCCTTGAGATGCTTCTACACCTTGTTTGGGGTCCACATGTGGGAAATTAGACTGATTGAGCATAATTTGGAAAGGCACGCAGCTGTATAGATGAGGTCCCACCGTTAACACTGTGTATCAGAACAAACACAAAGCCATGTAGAGGCACAAATCTGACTAAAGATACAAAAAAAACTTCTGCAGCATTGCAGATTCCCAAGGCCACAGTGATCTCCATATTTCTTAAGTGGAAGAAGTTCGAAACATGCACTACTCTTCCCAGAGCTGGCTGCACGGCCAAACTGAGTAATCAGGGAAGAAGGGCCTTGGTAAGAGATGGGACCATGAAACTGATGGTCACAATGACTGAGCTCCAGAGGTCCAGTCTGAAGATGAGAGAAACTTCCAGTTGGACAATAAATGGATCTGGGCTTCAAGGCAAAGTAGCCAGACAGAGGCCTCTTTTCAGTAACAGACACAAGGAACCAAAAGATTCAACTGTTTAAACTCAACTCTAAGCATCATTTGTTTGGACAAAAACTGCTCATCATCTGTGCATTACCATCACAACGGGGAAGCATGGTGGTGGCAGCAAAATGTCATGTTGTTGCTCTTCAGCAGCAGGGACTACAAGATGAGTCGACATTAACGGAAACTGAGCAAAGTACAGAAATTACCTCAAGGAAGGCCTACTCCAGAGTGCTCTGGACCTCAGACTGGGCTGAAGGTCCCCCCCCCCAAAGGGACAATGACCCTGGAAGGCCTACTCGAGCGTGTTCTGGACCTCAGACTGAGCTGACGGATCACCTTCCAACGGGACAATGCAAAGACAGCACGGGAGTGGCTTAAGAACAACTGTGAGTGTCCTTGAGTGGCCCAGCCAGAGCCCGGAACCAGACATCTCTGGAGAGACCTAAAAATAGCTACCCTCCAGCCTGACTGAACTTGAGAGGACCTGCAGAGAAAAATGGCAGAAAAACCCCAAATCCAGTTTACGAAAGCTTATCATGTCATACCTAAGATGACTTGAGGCTGAAATCACTGCCAAAGGATCATCAACTAAGAACTGAGTAATGGGTCTGAATACTTACGTCAGTGATTTTTCACCGTTTTATTTTTAATAAATGTGTTAACATTTCTAAAATCCTGTGTTTGCTCTGTCATTATGGGGTATTGAGTATAGGCTGATGAGGGAAAAAATAAATGGTCAGCATAAGGCTGCAACATAAAATATGAACGTGAACAGGTCTGAATGTAATGCACTGCATGTCAGTATTCTTCTCACACGGTGTTACACTAAAGTACATTTCTGCATCTTTTGTAATTTACTAAAAGTATTTCAGTATCCATACTTATAAGTTACTGATGTCATCAATATGGATCATATCTATAGTTCTCTTGAATTGTCTTCTACAATAAGAGGCAAGGTTCTTCCCTAACACCTTAGAAGCTAAACAAGCACATGCAGGCACACTGTCTGTCTTCTCTGTCCGTATGTCCTGATTTGATGATACAACGCACCGTCTCATTTCTGAGGCCGTGACTGAGGATGTTGTTCATGTCTTTGTGCAGTCGCTGCAGGCCACCGTAGTGAGACCAAACATTAGGGTTGTTGGTAGACAGCAGTCCCTCTACCGTGGTCTTCAAGCTTAAGAGGAGCTTCCAGCGCTCCTGTCTAAGATGGAGGACAAAACAGTGAAGATTTGTGCTGGCAACAGTGCTGTCAAAATACGCAACGATTTAGTTGACTTCCAGGAATTCCTCCACTCCCTACCCACCTGCCCAGCAACAAGTCAAAAACACCTTGCCAACACAAACTTAGTCACATACACACAGCGGCAGGCAAACGGTGAGATTACAAAATTTCTTGAAGCATTTTGAGTCATGGTGTAACCAAGAAGTGTGGGTGACTCCTGGTTATAACAAAATCGGTGACAAAGCCTTTACTCTGAGTTGTGCCACTGCCTTCAGCCTGAATTATTTCACATTTAGAACAAAACAGGCATGCCTAGACGGGATTTAAAGCTCCGATTGATCGTTCATACTATACTACCACTGCGCAGTGCAAATTCTGGTTATTGAACCACGGATCTGAGTAAACTAAGCTAAACTCCAGTTACAGTACACTAAGCTCTTAATTCCTGTTCATTAAAAGGAATTCCCTGCACTTCACGCACAATGCAGCAATATAGACACTATTAAGTAAGTAAAATGAATATGTGGGAGAAAAACTATTTTCAAACAAACATTTCAGGGGTAAACAACAAATTTGTAACACCTGTGTGCAGGGTGTTAGTCTTTAACTGCTACCACTTTCTGTATTTCGTAGAGTGCTGAGGTTATCTCCAGTAAGCAAGACTCAGCGCCACACTATACATTCTTCCGACTGTAACTGGGAATTTGCCACAAGAGACTGCTTGCCCCATACTGAAGCAGTTTTCACCCGTTTTAATGGGTGCACTTAAAGATGTGAAATGAAGCTGAAGGAAAAGAGCGAAAACCCCGGCAAGAGTCCAGCCAGCTGAAGACTACACAGGTAGAGTGACAGACGTTTCGGCAGCAGTCACTGTCACACGGCGTAGCAATTTCAGCTTTAATTCCAAAGTATAGCAAATAAACAGTCAAAAATATGCCGACTGGCCTTATGCCTAGTCAGCACAAGGACTTTCCGGCGAAGTAACCCTCTCACACGCCAAATACGACCGGGATGAGAGGCGGTTTAATGATCACAACTCTCAGCCCTGGAATAAATAAGGGACTATTACACTAAGTGAAGTGCGGCACGGCGCATACTCACCTGACATCACTCTCCATTAACTTCAACGTAAACGGGCTCACCAGAACATACACAGAAGTAAATAATTGTTTGCACTTTTTGACTGTTTAAGCGCTCTCTCCAGGGGCTTTGTGGCTTGTTTCTTCCGTGCCATTCTGTCTGTCAGGCAGCATATTACGGGCTCCCACTTCCTCTTTCGAAACGGGCCAGCGACATACGCTGTGTCCTCAGGAGAAACTCAAATGTGACTTTGGCTTCTGAGTGTCGTTTACCTGGCAGTACCTCTTAAGACTTTGGAGTGCAGGGAATTGCTAACTCGCAAAAGGACACAATGCTTCACTGCGTCATTGTGAAAACTGGGGACGGTCATATTTTGTGTTAAACTTACCTCTCCGTGACTTTAATATGTATTTTTTCCCCCCACCTATGTTGCATTTGTTTAAAATATCTTAAGTATATCATCGCTCTTTATTTAAACACCGCACCAGAGATGATTTCTTCCCCATTTTGTAGTTAAAATGTAATTTTGATAATCTGCATTTTGTTCAGTGAGTAAAATCTATCAATTTCCTTCATCTATATTGGCACACAACGGTTTTCTAAGAATATTAAGTTCAAGACAACACTGAAAATTAAAAATCACAAGTAGTTAGAAAATCGAATACCAGAAAGACAAAAACGAACCGTCTGTCAGATAAAAGAAAAAAAAATCTCCACTAAAGTGAATTACCAATTTCGGGACCCCATCCATTTTTTAAGCGCTCATCCCCCTCAGGCTCGCGGGGGCCCGTCGTGCCCCCGCCCCCAGTACTGAAATAAATTCAAGCCGTATACATCTCCTAGCCACTAGGGGGTGCACACAACCAATTTTTCAAGGCTCACTATTAAGACTTCACACAGCTCGTGTCATGATCAGTGATTTACACCCAAGTGATACATATACTGTATGAGAGCAGTTTGGCCAGTAAGAATTTATTTTTTCCTTTTATGATGGTGAGTTAAATGGCAAACGTGTTTCTTGATAACGCACCCTAATATTGATAGATTGTTCAGTAGAAACCACCTGATTTTGAAAACGCTACACGGACTGAAACAGATCGTTCCAGTTCTTAAATGCACCAGAAGAGTTGGTTCCACCTGTTAAATAGAAAAACTGATTATTAAAACTACACATTTGTTAGGATGCTGTAACTTAATATGGGTGAATCAGTATGTTCACAGCGCACCCTATTGGATACTAAGAAAAACACCAAACCCACGTTCCCATTTTTGGCAAAAGTTTTCCCCAGCATGGATGTTCACATGCAAGGTCTAAAAGCTATGTTCAAAGCAGGGAATCAAACATTAGTCTTCTGAAATGTTCAGAAGTAGAAACTCTCGAATCACTGCAAGTGAGCACTATTTATGGAAGTTGTTGATTTGTTATCTTCAACAACAGAAAACTTTAATGCAAGTATGTTATGAAACATTAAAACATTGACTGATTTTGCATGATTATTGTAAATCTTGAGTTTCTCTGTGTAATAACAAGCAAATGGCTCCTTATAAGAATGAGCAGAATACATGGTTATATACACTAAGCTTCATTCTGATCAAAGACCAGTTCAGTTCCTCCTATGACCAGGTTCTTTGAGCATTTACTCTTGGGTTCACAGGTTAGCCATCATATTGTGAGGATTGTTCAAATTCACAGACAGGACATACCCAGCTATTCCCCATTGATCAACGTGAAGATCTAAATATATATTTACGAACCATACAGCTGTTTTGGTTTCGCTTTAAACACACAGCGTACCATCTGAGCACTGATTGTTGCATTTATTAAATACATTAAAATTTGCAATGTAACAAAACTTTCTGCATATGAAATTCAAAACACAATTTACATGAACAAAAAGATGGCTCACTTCATTTTCTCTAGTGTGTTAAACACTAGGATTCTTCTCCAACATGATCGCGATCCACGCCAACTCTTCACCCTAACATTTCCATTGTTCACAGACTACTTTGTTACAATAAGAGTGCTGAATAAAAACATGAGGTAAGAAAATGGTTTGAAGATTACAGATCATGCAGAGCATGCTAAACAGCAAAGAGGGGGAAGAAAAAAAAAAAGTAGAGAACGTAAAGGATGTGCATTAAAGTGAAAACTGAATTACACAGCTTTGCTTCTTTGGTTACAAAGTAGGTTGAACAATTTCACAGCTTCTTTTTCCTCCACCCCAAAAATATGCTCAAGTCTTTCCAAGATGGGGGAGTATGGCATTTACCTTTCCATTCTACAGATAAAGAAACTAGCAAAAGAAATGAACATTTTCTTTATCAAAATAGTCCACCAAAGATTCATTTAAGATTTGTGACAACTGGTGCTTCCCTGTACAAACGTGCCATGTTCTTAATACTTAATACTATACAAAAATGTACATTCAAACTGGATCTTAACTATTTGTTAAACTATCCCAGTTAAATTGCCTTTAGTGTTAGAACTATGCCAGGATTGACTATTATTGCCCATATATTTAAACAGATTATGCAATACACCACCATTTCAATGCATAACCAGTTGTTTTACATACCAAACGTTCAAAATCTGATATTCTAGAGAATGGTTTGGTGACTTTTTTTTTTACATTATGAAAATAGCAGCCCCATAATAAATAAAAACAAACGTTTATGAATTTCATGGACTGGATTCATGGTGAAACACGGTGGCCCCTAAAAACAACTCTTCACGAAATCTAAAGGCTCAAGTGGACCTCCTCGGAAAACTGGATTCTCTTCTCCCCCTGCTTGTCTCCATCTTAACTGCCGCATGGCACGTACCACCGCTTCACCGTCCAGCGGGACCGAGCCAGATCCTCCTTACTCCTGCTACCTAGGCTTAGTTTGAGCCCAGTGTCACCTGCTCAGTTCCCATGCTTCTGACGAAGCCGGTTCCCGCATGACGTGTCAAGGCAAACGAAAGCTCTCACACAATGATTGTCTAATACTGGGAAGGTCAAACAGCATACACTGAAGCATGGCTCTTCACGAGTTGAAGACAAGATGGCAAACAAGACAGGCTTTAAAAATTTTTAAACAATTTTTGCAGACTAAGCTTTTTTTCTCCACTACTGTTTCCCCACTGTGGGTAAATGCACTTCACACTGAGGAGACGTTAGGCTGCTGGGGAAGGGTCACTGCTTGAGCACCCTCCTGTGGAGCCACACTGACCGGGGGCAACTGCGGGGGAGTGCTATTACATGGGTTGTTCAGCTGGACAGAAAGCTGGGACAACTGATCATTGTTGGCCAGGGACTTCAACACGGCATTCTCCCTCTCAAGCACAGAGTTTCTCTCATAGAGCTCCTTGATCTGTTCTTTCAACACCTCCACTTCTTCACGGACAGCATACATTAGATGGCTTTTCACCAGATCCTGTGGTGTGGGGAGAGGGATTATGAAATGCATATTAAAAAACCCACAACAGAAATAAGCAACACCAGGCACAGCAGTACAACTGAATGAAGCATTTGCTAACATTAATCGCACTTCAAAAGATAAATCAGGTTGAATTATTTTTTAAGTAATTTGCATAAGAATGACTGCGTACAATTTTATTCTTTTAGTCACTAGCGTGCCCTACATATTAGGAGCAGTAAAATATTACTTACCATTGCCTGCTCTATTTTGTTGTCAATGGCTACGATACTTGCTCCAGATGCACTGGGGGGGGGGGGGAGAGAAAGAGACACATTAATGCAAAGAAATTTATATCGTTCATTTCATCTAGACATCAGTTTTGGGGCGTCTCAGAATCATTTACTTACAAGTACTTTCACATACAAGGAATTTACTTTAAGTAAGCAGCCACACCTCAGAGCCATTGCTAGGATGCAATACAGACACTTTTGCCCATCTTTACAGAAAATACAAACGGATCAAACAAACTTCAGGTCCTAATCCCATATTAGCAACTTGCAAACAGTGAGTACTGCCAATAACCAGTACAAACCCAGATCAAGCGATAAACTAAAATCTGCACACAGCAGGCATTTCAACACCACAATTCACATAACAAGGGCCTGAATTACTGGCAAATGCACTTAGCCTCCATAAAGGAGGAATCTGACAACATCACAAAGATTCCAAAACCAGCCAGTCAACCTGAAAAACCTCAATGCCCCGGTTTAAATGCCAACTCAGCCCGTACAACAGTGCAGGGACAAACCTAGCTGGAACCTATTCCCATTTAAGATCGCGTGCCCAGCATAACATTAAACAAGCCTCAACTAATGGCAGTGAGATCTCGTATCAAACGGACCCATCCCCCATCGGTTAGCCTAAAATCACCGTCTTAAAAGGCACGCCTATTACCGAAATACCCATTTTAATAAACTGTACTCGTTTATCATTGAATCAACGTTATATTTCGGTGTTCACACGGATGTTTATCGTTATAGCCTCAGCCATATGCTGCATTCCGCAGACGGTCGGCTTCGCCTTCATTACTATAACCTTTATTAGGCATCAACACATTTTACTTACGCCGATCGGTGCCCGGGGTGTCGAAGGGTGTCGGACACGTTCGGATGACCCGGTTATTTGGCTCTCTCCGCTGATATTTTTAGCGGATTCCACAAATTCCGTCCCTACTCGGGCAGAACACAGCCTCGCACAGCCCGCACCGAACAAAGAAGCGACTCCCCGCAGACCGCTAGACGGTGCTCGGCCATAAAGCTGCAGTTATTCTTTAAAATTGCTCACATATTACACAATATTGCATTACTGGCCTTATTCGCCTAACGAAATGGAATACCCTGTGTGTCGGCTCCTATTCGGGCAACAATCCATCTACTGCCCTGTCGCCGCCTGTACCACCCGTAAGGTGGGCATTGCACATAATAACGAGGGCATTACTACTATAAAACAAACACACACTTTATGCCAGCCACGATTTTTAAAGTTTTTCTTGCGGACATGGTACAAGCAGACACCGCATTCCGAGCGGCACAGAAATAAGCTGTCAGTCAACTTACTCAACCAAATTCAACAAATACCAAACATACCGATTCCACAGTAAAATTCCGTAAAATAACACAAGTACTAAGAATGCAGTTCGGCCAAGTGTGTGGTTTAGTACGCTGGGTTACACGGCATTCATCACCCATGGCTTCGTACGTGACGAGTAGCAGGTCGCCTGAAGCTGTCGTTGAGAGTTATTACAGCATATTCTGACCATAACTTACTGAAACTCCAGAAAACCTAATATATTGATCTTATTACAAACCGACAGCTAACAACCATGGTGTGTGTACACTCCACGCGTTTTAAGATTCAGGAAAGACGGTACTTCTCCGTTCAAGAGAGAAACGCCTTTAAAATTGTCAAAATTAAGAATAAATTAAATACCTGAAAGGTGCTGTGCACAACACAAAGTGTCCTGAATATGCAGGTGAATAAGAGCATCTATAAGTCATCCTGCAGCACATATTCAGCTTGCGGATTTCTTAAACCAGACTTAGAGGCGTCAGGAACTTCAGAGAAGTCCGCAGATTAGTAAACTAGGCAACAGCTAGTCTATTTTAACCTGCTCACATGAAGAATAAATAAATAAAAGATATAGGAGGGCTTTTCATACACCGGACCAAGCCTCCTCCACGAGAAGGCCACTTTCAGAAACTTCAACACACTGGGAATGACAGTGACATTCTCTAACTCTACTCCATTCATTTGGTACATTTACATAAGGCACGTCACAAATTTAACGCTTACATAAATTTCCCCGGAACATTAGAACACGGCATAGTGAAGAGAATATCTTCCTTCAGTAATTAGACAAATGGTCATTGAGGAACATTTGCTTAAAATGTACTGAAATATATCACTAACCCAAGTAAATCAAAGAAAAATGACAACCAGTAAGAAATCTGAGTCTTCTGATTTCAGTTAATATTGGCCCTATGAATATCTCCTTAACAGTTAAAACAAAATACCAAAAAAAAAAAAAAAAAAAATACAGAATGGAGTTTAATTTCAAAAACAAAATCAGTTCTGATCCATCACGGACGATTGAGTACGTCGTAATCTTCTGTTTAGTGCTACCAAATCTCAATGCATCACTGTGGTTAAGGTGACATTAACATGTCATTTTTCTCACTTGCAAAATAAACATCTGTCAAAATGTATTCCAAATTAGTCCTTCCCATAGCCTTTCCAAAGGGCAGCAAATAAAATTCTTTCAGATGTCCTGTGTTAAAGATTTATTGGCATTTCACTAATCTAACCCAGCTACAAATTTGAAAAGTGTATAATACCTTAATGACAAAATAAACATGACTGTTTTGGGAGTGCCATAACCTGACAAATAAAAGCAAGAATCAACATTCTCTCACTCATGGTCACTGACAAAAGATTGGAAGGAAAACTTGTCCGACATAACTGAAGCATGGGGATATGGTTTTACCACGACAAAAACAATCCATGCGATTAAAATGAACACAGCCATTTGTTGGCTGAATGAGGTATGAATGGATGCACAGCATAATACTGAAGTTTTACCAAAATTTTCATGCAGAAATAGACTCTTCAGAATTAGGGTTCCAAGAAGCATGGCAAATCCTTTAAGCAGCCTACTTGACTGGCAAAAAGTGTGCTTGCTTGTGTGTGTGTGTGTGTGTGTGTGTGTGTGTGTGTGTGTGTGTGGGCATGAGGACACACTATAGGAAACATTCTCTTGCAAAGATCAAATCAGATCCTTGCTGTATATTGTATCGTCAACTAAATAGACCATTAAACCCCCAATCCACCATATGTGCACAAAACTACCATGAATGGGGGAGGTCATCCCACCGAGAAATGAGTGCACACTACAGAAAAGATATGCATTTTGACATGAGTCATTGCAACATTACTCATGCAATCTAGAATTATTTTTTGACAGTCTTGGCATATGAGGTAGAGTGTGTTTCTCAAACCAGTCCTTGGGGACCCCCAGGCAGTGCACATTTTTTGTTCCCTCCCAACCACTGCAACACAAATATTTTCAAAATGAAACGATGTGAATAATTGCTTTTCCAGCCATCTTGAAATCATTGCGTAAATGTTCTTTCGCTTTGAAAACTATAGAAGGCCTAAACATCCATAGCAAAAGGAAGTGTGCTAAAAGAATATAGACAATTTAGAAGTGGTTCAGCCAACTCATTGTGAACAGAGGTCTGACTATACTGAAATGGTGAAATCCATATTCCCCTCGTGAGTCTGCAAAACAGAGGTAAGCTGTTTATGGGATGGAATTGGACAGATAACAGCAATTTAAATGTGATTCTCATGTAAAATAAAATAAAAACGACCAAAAAAAAAAAAAAAAATGTGCAGCACAATTAGGTTTCCATTCCACATATAGGACCTTTAGCCAGCAGCTGGTAGTTACCTGAACAAGCTAAATGAAAACACAGAGGGGCTTTGCTTCATCTCCCCATATCATGGCACTGCCAGTACTGCACAGGCTCAAATACGCTCTGAGCTGGCAACAGCAGCTCAGGCCACTGGTCAGCAGGACCAGCAGCACCATACCAGATCTAACCATGAGAGGCAGAGTTATGAAATGCCTTGCTAGGTGTGAAAACCACTTTGAGAATCAAGCCCTTCACCCAGGGACTCGTCCAATTTAAACCAAGCAGCATAGGTCAGCCACACAAGGACATTCATCATACAATATTACAGAAAGCCTCAAAGCACAGCACTATTTCTAACCTAGCAGAGACAGTTCTGCCATTGCGCACACTTCCGATATGCGACTGGTGAACGGGAAAGTTGTCCGTATTACACAAATCTCTTGGCTTGTTTCAGCTTTGCGTCAGCTTTGCGTCAGCTTTGCGTCAGCGTAACAGACCTGAATGCCCTGGTTAGCAGAGGAATACACCCAATGCTCAGTTAGCCCACATGCTTTGTTTTGGAAATGCTAACACTTAGGAACGCAACAAAACTGAAATCAATTAGAAAACTGGTCAAAGTGTCTATGATATGGCCGCATTGACTCAACAACACCGCCCCCCCCACCATCTGGTTCAAATTTCAAGAGAAATGGACACTCTGGAGAGATTACATCTCTCGGCTGGTCTGGTAATGACTTGAAGAGCTGGAGGAAGTGGCTGGGGAGAGCAAGGTCTGGGCATCTCTGCTTAGACTGCCAACCCTGTGACCGATCCCAGATAAAGCTGTCAAAATATTGCAACTGTATCAGTTTAAGATCTTGTGATAAACATCGGTTGTCCATAGTATTGATGGTACCATGTGGGTTTTTGGTTTTTTTTTTGCATTTTTACAAAATAGTGCCTTTTGAATTTTTTTTGAACACATCAAAAGCAGAATACTTCAGTATTCTTGGAGTTTAAACATGTACAAATCAGCATTTAATGAAATTGTTTCAAATACATGCACACTGGATTGTGTGAAAGGGGGGAAAAAAAAAAAAACACCCACTAAAATATAGGCCTATGCAAGAAAAACACAATTACAGTAGTTTATTGGTGTAAACTTCAGCTGTTAAATGTAAACTTCAAGACAGACCTTGTTAATCATGTGATTTTGCATTAAGTAAGGTATCGCATTGTGGCAGAAATACCCACATTTGTTTGATTTGAACAGATGGCAAACATCTATTACACATTTTAATCTGTTCAAGCAAACTCCATGAGCTACAAGATCTCAACATCAGGAAGTTGGTCCTTGCTTGAAGGGAAAATAGAGATTTCTAATGTGGCCAGAATGATGATAAAATGGCTAAAGCTTTCCGTAAGACCTTGTTTGTTTTTCAACACAGAAATGTGTGACCAAATGCAAGGAATGATTCTGTGTGATACTGCATGACTGATTCGTGCAGATGTCCCCAGATACCAGACAGCAAATAGCTTTCCTGGAGTTCTAGCACTGCTTTAGGTGGTTACTTAAGCTTAGGGCACAAGCCTTTTATTTGGTAGATCTACACATGTATAGCTGGGCTTTAGGATAGTAAAAAGAAAACCAGGAAAAGCTCACACCTGGGGAATCTCCCCAGTAATGAGGGATTAATACCAGAAAGACACGTTAACTGCCCATTCCTGAGAACAAGATGAAATCATTTTCATGCATATTCCCACTAAGCACTTCTTCCTCATGCATATTACTTAAAGCATAGGCCTATTCTTAAATTGAAATCCATGGCACACATTTAAAAAAGTACTTTATAACAAATGCGCAGGAAACGAACCAATTTAAGAAAGCATTTTATATTGCCCAGTCCACTCATACGTCATCCATTCACTTTCAATAACTGCTTACCCAATGCAGGGTTGTGGTTAACAACAGAGACTATCCCAGGCAGCTCAGGCAACACAATCGCATGCTAATGGCAAAGTAGACACTTTCACATCAGATTTGAAATAATGCACATTATAAGTTCAAAATAATCACCACTGTTTCTGGTCTAAAGCACTGTTAGGTTTGTAATTTAACCCCAATCCAGCACATAAGGTGACGTCATAAGGAAGTAATTCGGTACTGTGAAGAGAGATTTCATTCCCACAGGTTCCGCAACCCCTTACTCAAAAGCGCTGCGGAGAGCTTAGAACCTACCTTAGGAAGTCCAGGGCATGGGAGGTTATAAAAGGCAGCTGAGTTGCCAGTTTGCCAGAGCACACACACAAACCAAGGACAAATGGGCCTACATCAAAACGGCATGTCTCTGAATTGTGGGAAGAAGCCAGAGGACTCAGTAAAGCCACATCAACAAGAACATGCAACCTACACACCCACATTGTTGGGAGAGAGATCAAACTGGCAACCTGGAGGTTAGAGGCTGAGTCACAACAAAGATCTTTTCATATCATTGAAGCAGAAAACCAGAGAACTACATGTCTGTGACACCCACAAAGGGTGAGAAAAAAAAAAAAAGATACCAGGAAACAAGCTGGAAATTGGAAGATTTGCATGACATTCCATTCCTCACAAAATTTCACAGAAGAGCCTGTACCAAAAAAAAAAAAAACATACAGGGCAGGGATATGAACTGAGAGCCAAAAGTGGACAACCAGACCTCTTCTGTATTTTATAGTGAAAAGCAGAAGTTTTCATAGTGACACAAGGCATACCAAAGCAGCTGAACATAATTTTCAGATTTCTTTCCTTGGTCCTACTGTGAACGACTTTTGGCCTTTACGCAGAGCTACTACAGCATGCGTGACTGTTAAAAGGGGAGACTCCTGTGCTGTGGGCAAGCAGAACATCCTGAGATCCTGATGACTCACAGGAACTTTGTTAAAGATGATTTCATCACCGTCATGGACAAACAGAGTGTAGCATGGAAAGCAGCTGACTTGCTACACTTTCAAATCTTTATCTATGGTGGAGTCTAGTTTTAACCTATGATATACCCAGTCCACTTAGACTTGTTAATACACCAATCAAAAGTGACACTGCCTTATCACCCTTTTCAAACCCACTGAAACACCCCATCCAAGGTGTAGCTCAGCCTTCTGCCCTGCACTGCCTGGGACAGACCCCAACCCCCCATGTCCCTAAACAGATTAGGGTTAAAAATGTATGGGTGGGCATGCAGCTGTGATGGACCAATATCACCCACTGATAATCGAATGGACACTGTAGTTTCATATTGTTTAATACTATACTCCCCATAAGTGGTACCCAGTTTCCCCAATTGCCTCATACAAGAGTTGTATGAACTCGATCATAAATTCATCTACAAAACTCAGTTAATTTTAATATAACCTGCCAGCAGCCACAAGCGTCTGTTACTCACAAACTAGGGTGGAGGCAATCTTAAAAAACATTGAAGGTTTGCCAAAAACTATTGCCAATATTTCCCAAAGCATGCAACATATGAGAATGTCTACAGAATAACTGCCAAGATGCCAAGCACTGGAAGCCCATCTGTTCTCGAACGCCCTGACTGTGTTACTATACGATTAATGTCCATAACCCAAACATGGATATGTTTCACTGGACTATACAAAAAGTGTTCAAGTAAATCCTCCATTAGGACCATGCAACCATGGAGCTGCTGGTTAATTTGTTTGGGTGGGGGGCAGCCATGTGAGACTGAGACAAAGGAGTTAAGAATGCCAGAGAATCACGTAGCGTGTGTTTCTCATGGTGTGATTGACCTAGAGACGCATCGCGAGCATGCTTGTGCCATGCACACACCGGGCTCAGTGCTGGCTCACACTCAAGACTCATACCTACGGTAGTGGCTCTTAGAGTCCCGCAACTTGCTAGGGGGAAAGGCTTGGTAGAAAGCTGTGGAGGGATTCCTGCGCAAAAAATCGACATTCAGAACATGAGATGCATGACTGCAGCGTCAGAGAGAGCATTCAACAGCCCATCATGAACTGTCGAGGCTTAAGAAAATAGAGGCTACATTTCTATTGTAACCCAGGGCCAAGCAAAAGGTATTTGTGAAAGTTCAGATTCATTTATAAGATTAAAAGGAACACATGAAATTTCCTTATTAAAATACATAAAGTAATAAAACAGCAAGTGAACAATGACCCAGGTGATCATTTTCAGTATACAAATTCATATAAAAATGGTTGCCATTTGCCTCCTATGCTGTTTCATAACATAGCACTTAAAAGAATGTATACTGATACAGATGCACTGACAGTGGATGAAGACTGCTTTCCATGCATCAGTCTTCCAGCTGCTTATCTGGGACAAGACTACAAGGGGGCTGAAGCCTATCCCAAGCAGCAAGGAACAAGGCTGGGAAACGTGCACGCGCACACACACACCTTGGGGTTCATTGCCTAACTTTTGCCGTCAGTTTATTAAATGCCTTACAGTGAGCAATAATGGCTACCTGGAAATGTAAAGCATTCAAAGCACAAATTCAGAATGTGTGAAAAATGAACAATGACCTCACCATGGCTGTCATACAATAGCCTATGTATCAAATGACTATCTACAAGAAAGTCCCAGTAAGTCCAGTATAAAGAAAGCTAATCAGGCCTTTAAAGAGATGCCTTTAATCTTTCTGGCCTTTGATTAAAGCCACACCCTTTACATAAAACGGTAGCCAATGTGAATGTTAAATTATATAGGCACTACCCACACATATGTTAAACCCCCTCCTGAGTATTGTGTCATCTGTAGCTCTAAACTACCGCTCTGTACAAATGTGTCATCCAGAAACTAGAACAAACGTACTTCCTCGGTTTTGCCTACCATTAGGCTGGATTTAACATTATGTCTGCCAATGTGCCCAGTCGGAAAACTGGTTATACCTCACTGGGATATAATTGGGCTAAGGTCCACTTCAGAAGAAAACCCTTGGATGCTGAAACTTTTTAGATAAAATCTGCAATTGTGCCAAAACTTCATTAATACTAATAACCAAGACAACCAATCGTAGTATTTAGCCTAGTACTGTTTACATATTTATTTCCCTTGGAAAACCAGATAAGACACCATGCCAGGAAACAGAAGAAAACCCTAAACAGGAGAAGGGCCATCATGATTTCACATTTACATTACCAGCCAGGAGATAAACTGCACGTTCACTGGAAGCTTAGCTTCCCCTAAAAATGAAAGCAGCAAGACAGCAACACAACAAGAATCAGCAAATCTGAAATCCCACAATAAATGACCAAATAGACAACAGGTACAATGGCTACTGTGGCATTCCACACACACTTGTTTCAGTTTCTAAACTCGTGAAAAATTAGAATTTCCTAACACGGCACCTTTAACATCGTTACCTCAAAGCGCTTAGATTTAGCGGGTAATACATTAGATTGCAGTTTTAAAAAAAAAAAATCATTTGGCCTACATATAAAACTGAGGGGAAATGCTGGGACAGGGGCCATAGAGCTGTAGTCTTCTACAATTCAAAAATAAATAGCTTTACAAATCAGAAGTCAGGACAGAAAGAATCTTCTGCTAAGAGAGCTCCCAAATCAAATGCTGACAGCCACAGGTCAGCAGGCCATCCTGTAGCATAGCTGGATCTGTGGCAGTTTAAAGCAAAACACAGGGCTTTCCATCAAGTTAGGTCTTTCTTGTGAGCAATAGATCCTAGTATCAGATTAAAAGCAGTGCTGTCAACCTTAACGCGTTAACGTTTGTGATTAATCTTCAAACCTTAACGTATTGTTTTTAACGCAAATTAACCATACACACTGATCCCAAAATCCTTCCATCATTCCAGCACGTATTCTTTCCCTTTAGGGAAAAATTAAAGGGACAACAACCAAGTTAAGCAACGCAACCGCTAAATAGGCTTGCAGTGCTTGGCGACCCATCAACATCATCGAACACCAGGGACTTCAACTGATTATACAGATCGCCTCAGGTGACCCACCATACAAAACACCTTCGAGGGGAACTATTGTTACAAGAATTCATGAACCGCACGGCCTTGAAAAGGTGAAGAAAGCAGAGCTGTTGGCACAAGCGTTGCGTATCACACTGACTGGAGACCACTGGACATCAGTAAGTAACCGTAACTACCTTGGTGTAACAGCAAATCTAATCGATGACCAATGACAACTGCACTCATTCGTGTTAGGTGGGGTGGAAAATGAGGAATGGCATTTTGCCGAAGCCTACGCTAGCCAGTTTACTGAAGTGGCAGAGTGGGAGATAATGGAAAGACACCATGATAGGAACAGATAGTGCTCGTAATGTGATCGCGGCAGCAAAGCGTCTACCATTTGAACACTTGCCACTTGTGCAGCGTGCATTATACAGAAGATAATTACAGTGGCACTGCATGACAGCGCATTTGTCAGTTCTCTAGCAAAGTGCTGTAAACTTGTTGGACATTTCAAGCATAGTCCTGCAAATACAGCACAACTGAAAGCTCAGCAAGCTTTGCATAGGCAAGAAGAGGAGTCACTTGTCCAAGATGTACCCACGTGCTAGAATTCAATGCTAGAAATGATAAAGCAGGTCCAAGTTAAATTCAGAAATCAATATATTAAAAATGCGATTCCTCTTACCAGTTTATCATGCATTTCTTTGTTCTAAGACCACAGGTATTCGTTTCATCTTCCAAAAAATACAAGCAAATGCTACCATTTTAAACTAATCATGATTAATCACAGCCTATTACTGTAATTAACTGGATTAATTTTTTTCAAATCAATTGACCAGTAATTGAAAGCAATAACATTCACATCCAAGTTGTGTATGGAGATCTAACAAGCTGTATTCTTCAGAACTAACCACTGATTCTCCCAAACACAGCAGAATATCATAACCCCAGCATACTCAAAGGTGCTAAACATTTAAACAGTAATTTTTCCACATTGTTTCAGAACAAATGGACACATTATCCTTCCTGTGGCTTCCCCAAGCTGACTCAGACACAGCTGGTGGTGTTTGCTTTCCAGCTCTGCATTACTCATATCCATACAATCCAGCTTCAAAGGGAGCCCATCCTACCACCACATCGGAAACCAGGCCCCTCACCATGGTGCAATGGCACACAACAGGTAAGTCACTATTTTATGGCAAAAGATTAAAGGCACAGCTGAAAAGAAAGCCAAATTGAGAGAACAGCTGAATTCATCACTTTGGATGATATACTGAGATACTGGTTTTAACCATCTTATGAAGCATTTGAAATTACTTTACATTCTTCTCTCGACATTACATTTTAGATTCATCCATACCAGGACTTTATGATAAAGTTTGTCACTACCTCCGTGACTCCCTGACAACTGGATGGTACAGCAGTCAGTTTAGCTACTGACATTCGGACTTCCTGCCCCTGACGGCTGCTTAGCATTAATGCACACTGGACCGACTCCAATTAGAATTTCACTCACGCAATATTGCATGCTACTGCATCCTTTAGGTTTCATGGGCCTCATACAGCCAATTAGTTGACTAAGCTTGATTTTGGTTTCACAAAGCATTACATTGTTTAGATCTTAGCTGCTACGGTATTATAAGGAACTGTAAATTTGTTATTGGTAATATTCAAGCAAAGTTGTTTACACCTTTTTTTTTAAACCAATGCTTACTGGGCTACATCAAATAACCCTTAAAACGGAGGTAAGAATGGCAAAACCAAATACAAGTTTGCATACATGTCAAGTATCACGGTTTACCCATGATGTCTCAGGGTCCATGCAGAGCAAATCCCTCCCCTGGCTCACAAAAGGTTCTTGTTACCACCCCCTCTAATGGACCTTCCACTGAATGGAAATCTGGTAAGTGGACTTGTAGAATTTTTATTAAAGTATTCTGGACCAAACTGAACAGCCTGTTCGCTCAGGTGTGTTATGGTCTGATCATATCGGAAGTTTAAAAAAAAATAAATCTTGATCAGGACATCCCTACTTAGATGAGTTCCCTCTTACAAGGGGACAACACTGGACAATTAGAGCCATTCAGGCAGCTCTTGGAGCTCAGCCCTGCACATTAATATAGGTCAGCTATCTGTGGAGAAATTATCTAGTCCCATCTTGTTTCCAGCCAAGGTCCTGGAAACTATCCTTCTTGGCTGTGTGGTGCCAGAGCTTTCAAACAACTGTGCAAGTTGCTGGAACTCAAGGAAAATGTGTAATCAAGCCCACACTTGAGAAAAAAGGAAACCACTTTTTCTGATAGTGAATTCAATACTTCTACACCTTTTACAACAACCACACGGCAAAATTAAAATGCTACATTTGCATAAAGAATTGTCTCACATTAAATTTCTTGGTGACACTATCCTAGCTCTCGGATTCTGAAAATAGTCGTTTTACATGAGGGTGCTGCAACACTTGAAGCAAGTCCTTCCAATAACCATTTCCACAACTTTCACAACACGATTTTAAAGTTTAACGGTTGACAATTACAGTAACTGCCCCTGCATCAACAGGCTACACCTGCAACTTTAAAACATCACCACACGCGTTACTCTGCAGGATTCAGCAAATTACTTAAATAGTTCATAAAACATTAAATCAGCAGTGAACTCTATACAGTAGCAGACTGGAATATATACCGGATCAGTTTGCCCATAAAATTAATTTTCATAATGCAAAGATATTTAGGGTCAGGTCAATGTCAACTCCTGGTGACCATATACACAGAATTCTTCCAGAAAGTCTGACAGCACACGGATTTGATTTTGTCCTAACCATTTGTAACATTTAACTCAAGCCCAGAGAAGGTAAAAATAACACACCAAATTTACCTCAGACTCTACATGTACGCACAAGAGTGTCGAGACCACTGCACCAGAACAACAGGCAAAACACAAAACCACCCTCCAGGCCATCATGCAGGGCTCATCAGCTCACAGAGTACAGGGGAAGGACTACTGCTTGCCATCCGATAGGGCAAGCAGGAAAGCTCTCGGCAATCAACTGAAAAAGGTGTCCTCAGAAGATAGTGATGGATGTCGCTTGTGTCAAGATGTAAATTGCGATCATACAGAATTAGTATTTTTTTTCCTCCATCTTTGTCAGACCAAAAATAATATCCAGTTTAGTGTTCTTTGAAGAGACCAATTTTTAAGTTACTGACATTTTAAAAAGATGACAAGAAAAGGGTAACATTGGTTGGGTTTTTAAATACCTACGGGTAATCTACTTCAAATTCAGAACCAAACTGTAGGCGGTTCAAAGCTGAACATTTTGGACCACCTTATGGAAAGGTGGACAAATATGCAGAAATCTCCCTCCTACAAAAAGACATTTATTGCCTGCAAATCAAGAAAGTTCACCATAATTCCTGTTTGGCCTATTCCCAGAGGAAAGCTGTAAATTGAGCTCATGTAAAAATATTCAGAATACAGAATCCATCCAAAATGCTCAAAATTTGGCAAAGCGTATTCCTCTTTGGTCAAACAAAGCTTACTCGCTTCTAAGAATCTCACTTGTATCAACGCTCGCAATTTGTTACAACTTGAAATTCAGCACATTAATGGCAGATCAAAAAAGTTTCACATCTTACGACAAACTTTCACAAAACCGTGTAAAACAATAAATACTAGCTATGTTTCATGACAGACAACAAAACTGACCAGCTGTTTTTTTTTTTTTTTTTTTTTTAAATCCTAGAAAATATATTATAGTGTGTTGCATGCTATTGCCCCTGCATGCAGGAATGAAGCAGAGAGGTTAGTACAACAATTATTTTGAGTGTATTTGTATTGTTCTGTTCAGGGCCAACGTCATGCAGCATTGATTAGAAACAGGGTAAAGTCTGCTTGCTCCGCAAGTCTCAGCTGACATCATGCAAGGAACAGCAACTGCACTAACATAAATCAACTTCAGCGACAAACATCTGGAATAAATATGAACAGGCAGCCCCCAGGCTCACGAGTGCGGCAAGAGAATTTATGAGGTCCGCCTCCTTAGTGTTCAACAGTGACAACGTATAAAACACAAAGAGACGCAAATCAGATCAAGCACAGATCACTTCAGTCATTAACTGCACAAAAAAAAAAAAAAAAAAAAAAACATCAATCATAAAAAAGAAGATACAATATCTACTTTTTAAAATTAATAATATGCAGTAAAAAGACAAAAAAAAAAAACGAGGAGATTTAG
>JAACJT020022351.1:0-38460 GCA_009936485.2 Gymnarchus niloticus | reverse complement strand
TATGTTTCCATCATTATCCTTTATCACCCTAACCTGCTGCACATCTTTCCCAGCTCGGTCCCTCTGCCTAGCCAATCCATGCAGGGTCTTTTCTCCCTCCTTAGTATCCAGCCTCTCATACAACTTGCCATATGCCTTGTCTTTAACCTTTGCCACCTCTCTCTTCGCCTTACACCTCATCTCCTTATACTCCTGTCTACTTTCTTCATCTCTCTGACTATCCCACTACTTCTTCACCAGCCTTTTCCTCGTATACTCTCCTGTACTTCTTCATTCTACCACCAGGTTTCCCTGTCCTCCTTCGTCTGACCAGATGTCACACCAAGCACCTTTGTAGCTGTCGCCCTTACCACTTCTGCAGTAGTTACCCAGCTATCTGGTAAGTCACTGCCACCCAGTGCCCGTTTTAACTCCTCCCTAAACGCCACCTTACAGTCTTCATTTTCCAACTTCCACCATCTGATCCTTGGCTCTGCTCTCATTCTCCTCCTCTTCGTTATCTCCAAAGTCATCCTACAGACCACCGTCCTATGATGCCTAACTACGCTTTCCCCTGCCACCACTGTACAGTCTCCAATCTCCTTCAGACTGATCATCCTGCAGAGGATATAATCCACCTGTATGCATCTTCCTCCACTCTTGCACATCACCCTGTGTTCCTCCCTTTTCTTAAAATACGTATTCACCACAGCCATGTCCTTCTTTTTCGCAAAATCCACTACCATCTGACCTTCTGCATTCCTCTCCTTGAAACCATACCTACCCATCACCTCCTCATCCCCTCTGTTCCCTTCACCAACATGCCCATTGAGATCTGCTCCCATCACCAATCTCTCTCCCTTGGGTATACTCTCCACCACTTCATCCAACTCACTCCAGAATTCTTCTTTCTCATCCATCTCACACCCAACTTCTGGGGCATATGCACTAACAACATTCACCATCACATCTTCAATTTCCACCTTCATACTCATCACTCTGTCTGATACTCTTTTCACCTCCAAAACACTCTTGGCATACTGTTTCTTCAGAATAACCCCTGCCCCATTTCTCCTCCCATCCACACCATGGTAGAACAATTCAAACCCACCTCCAATACACCTGGCCTTACTCCCCTTCCATCTGGTTTCTTGCACGCACAATATATCAACCTTCCTTCTCTCCATCATATCAGCTAGCTCTCTCCCTTTTCCAGTCACACTACCAACATTCAAAGTTCTTACCTTCACTTCCACTCTCCTAACCTTCCTCCTCTCCTCCTGCCTCCGGACACACCTTCCCCCTCTCCTTCCTCTTCGGCTAACGGTAGCCCACTTTCCACCAGCACCCTGTTGGCTGACAACACTGGTGGCGGTTGTTGTTAAACCGGGCCTCGACTGATCCAGTATGGAAATCTGTTTTGTTGTCCGCACATTTGATTTGGCAAAAATTTTACACCAGATGCCCTTCCTGACGTAACCCTCCCCATTTATCTGGGCTTGGGACTGGCACCGAGAAACACATAACGCATTCCCCACTGACTGGGTTCATTTCTTGTTAGTGATGTTGACCTTAAACGGTGAAAATCCAAAACAAATAAAATAATCTTAGGCATCAATTCCTCCAGCATAGTTGCCTATCCGTCTATGCGATGACATATCACTGTTGTGCAATAAATTTACTGTATAATCTGCCAGCATATGACATAATATTAAGAATAACTGTATTGATGGAATATCAAGCTTTCCCAAGTCAAGTCAGTCTCAAATCAAATCTGATTTTTTTTATTTTTTAAGTCCTGCTTGAGTCCAGCTATTTTACTCAAGTCACCCACCTCTGCAAATGAATCGCGTTTGGATAACAGACAATTGCAATTTAATGGTGACACACAACACTGTGTTTTATTGCCTTCTTCTGTGCAATTTGCCATTGCTTGATTATTCATTCAACTAAAGATAGTACAGCATATAAAAACCTCGTAAACTTAGTTATAAAATCCCAGTAAAAGCCAGTTTAATGTACTCAGTTCAAGTAAAAATAAAGAATAAGGGAATGATGTTTTATCCTTGTGACTCTAAGCAAGATAAGCAGCTAGAAAATGGATGGATGGATGGATGGATGGATGGATGGATGGATGGATGGATGGATGGATGGATCGATCGATCCATCGATGGATCGATGGATGGATCGATGGATGTTCTTTTATAGGTCTTGTATATAAAAACTCTGAAAAAGAACAGATAACTATAACATTGGTGGGTCATTTCAGATCAGCTGATTCCTACAATACAGCCCTACAATAGGGATCCAAAATATCAAGTGACAAAAAACAGTATTTCATGGACAATATCAATTACAACCATTCCTAAACACAGTCACAGGTGTCAGGTAAGGAAAATAGTGTGGAGAATTACTTTGAAAAGTGCTTAACTTGAATCATAGCTTATGTGTAATTCTAAATGGATAAAACTTGATACTGTCTGAATAAGACTAAGTAAAGTGCTTTTGAAAATTACAATTGATTATGAATAGCAAGAGCACTTCAATTTTGGAATAAAATCTTTGGTAAACTGCAAAAATGTTGTATTTCTATACTCAAAATACATATATTTTTTGCTAGGCCTGTGCTTAACAATAACGAGCTTTCAAATCAAAGTTACATTCAGCAACTTAATTTTAGGCCTCAAACCCAGAAAGTAATATGCATATGTATATTCTACGTGCCAGTTTATATTTGTACCTTGTAAAAATGGAACTAAATTGTTTACAAAAGCATTGCATAGAACCTTATAACAACAAGTTTGTGTGCTCAAAACAAGTTTGAACACAAGAGTATGCAGCACATTTGATTATGGACTAAAGGAAATGGAACCCAAATATAACCTTGAGCACCCAAGGTTTTCTCCCTACTTTGATACATGGCTTCGTTAGAAAAAGTTATTTCAGGGTTTAACCCTGTCATAATGTAAGAAGCAGATGTTTTTCTTTTGGAACTGTCAGAAGTTTGTTTCATCAGAAAAACAAACAAAATCAAAGCAAAATTGGCTTTTATCAAAACACTGCCATTTCTGGCACTGCACACTTTGGAGGCTGCCAGCTAACGATGAGAGATTTTGATGAACAAGTGGTTAGGAGGTAGCAGGTTGGCTGCTCAGGTGACAGCAATTACAAATGTAGATACTGGAATTTTTTGACAAGTCACGTTTCCATGTTTTAAAAAAATCATCATGCTACAGTAAAGTATATTGTATTTGTTCTACGGAAATGTTTCTACACAAAAATGGCCTGGACAAAAGAAATGACACATTCGGTGTGAGGGCTTGTGTGTATGCTCAGCCACATCTCACACTGTCAGAACTAATAGCCTAGAAACTTGGTCCATCATGTAGCATTTAACAAGAGGCATAAACAGATTTACTTGACTTTTTCCTTTGTAGAATACAAAGACAGACAGAGACTAGCTTGGAGTTGGACTGAAATGACAAAAATAGTAACATAAATCAAGAATTGGCATTGGCAAAAAAAAAAAAAATGCAGAACTAAACAGGAAATCAAACAAGTAAATGGTGACTATGGGACTGGCATGAACACTTCATTTTCTGTAAATCGTACAATGATGTGCTTTACCAAAAAGCTCTATTTTGGTCTCATCTGTCCACAGGACATTCTCGATTTGACTTCCTCAGATAAGTTTTAGCAAACTCCAGTCTTGTTTTTTTTATGTCTCTGAGGTGGCAGTGGGGTCCTCCCATGAAATGAGGGTGAAAAAAAACAGTCTCTGTGGTCAAACAAGGTGGCGGTTCACCAATATTTTGAGGTTGCTTTGCTGCTTCTGGCACTGGATGCATGGATGTGTGCATGGCATCATAAAATCTGAAGACGACCAAAGAATTTTGAAGCTCAATGAAGGCCCGAGTGTCGGAAAGCTGGGTCTCCATCAGATGGCACGGATCTTCCAGCAGGACAATGACCCAAAACATACTTCACAATGGTTTAACACAAACCGCTGGAGAATTCTGAAGTGGCCAGCAATGAGTCCAGATATAAATCCCACAGAACACCTATGGAGAGATCTTAAAACAACAGTTGGGAGAAGGCACTCTTCAAATCTAAGAAACTTGAAACAGTTGGTAAAAGAAGAGTGGTCCAAAATGCCAGTAGAGAGGTGTAAAGAAACTCATTCATATTAAGTTGAGGGTGCCAATAATTCTGTCCAGTCCATTTTTGGAATTCTGTGTGGAATGATATCAGATTTGACATTTTTTCTCTTTTTTTTAGTATTGTTCCAGTGCAAACAAAAGAAATAAACATGTGAATCCCAAAGTATTTGTAATTGCAATTATTTTTGGGAGAATTGGTGCATTTTCTGAAAGAAGTGCAGGGGTACCAATATTTTTGGCCATGACTGTACGGGCTCTATTTTGACAATCTAACGCAAAGCCTAAAGCGCAAGGCGCAAGTAACATTTATGGGCGTGTCCAAATCCATTTCGCTATTTTAACGGCGGAAAAAACAGACTTCGTGCCAGCGCAAGGGGCAAAAAGGTTGTCCTAACTCTCTTAATTATTCAGAGGTGTGTTTTGGGCGTAACATGCAATAAACCAATCAGAATGGCATGTCACCTCATCTTTAAAAGGCAGGGACGCATGCGCTATGGCGGATTGCTATTATAATGGCGTGTTTACCTGGCAAAACAGATCGGTTTCTGGCCGAGGAAACGGATGTGCTCGTGCGCGAAGTGAAAAGGCAGGAGCAAATCATTTACGGGAGCACTACTGTTCCACCTAAGCCTGTCGAAGTGAAGCAGGCGTGGGAATATGGAGAGAAATTTGTCTCAAACGGATTCACTTTGAGAAATCATTTTGAGATAAATTTCTCTCCATAAGTTGTACTCTATAATAAAACATATGTGAATTAAATTAAATAAAATGACAAAAAACCATTAGTGTACTTCGAGCGTGTAAATGTATCCGTAACGAGCCACATGCACCCGCACGTTTCTAAACCGCGCCGCTTAAATATCGTTTAACAATACACCACTGACTTTAGACGGGGTTTTTGTTCAAAAGTGCAATGTCATTTCGCTGCCCTTAAAATGGCAATGCACAGACAATGCGTCCAGCCACACCTCCTTTAAAAAAAGACCAATCCTATGAGCGGGAAGCGTGCGCAAAATCATTTGTCATTTTGAAAGCGCGCGCTTGGCGTGAAAATGAGGAATGCACTGGTACAAAACTTAGAAAACCACTTTGCGTCGCGCTTTGCACCGGTGCAAAATAGGGCCCTACATCTGTGCTCGTGCTCCTGTCTGATCAGTTGTATACAGTAACTCCTCCAAAAAACCATATATGGCTTAGACCTGTGAAAAGGGTATAATCTCAGAAAAATGGTAAAAAGAACAAAAAATGCAACTTTACTCAATTGGAAATATTGTAGATGTACTTATCTCAGAGGTGGAAGCTAATCAAAATGGCACCTTATCTCTTAAAATAAGAAGTAAAAAAAGCTGTCCTCATTCAAACTATTACATTGGCGGCATTCCGTTTTATTGTTGGTATCTCATATTTCTTCAGATTAAAAATGGAAAACCTAATTTACAGATGGGCTAAACGCAACTTCATCTAAGCAGAGGACTATATCTAAGGTGAAAAACAATAGTTTCACCTCACCGCATCAGTCAAGAAGAGTGTATAAGTGGGACGTTGCTGCACCTGAAGGGGGACGCACTGTTGATAATGAGCTCCAGGTCAGTGGGATCCAGGAGTGATCCTCATTGCCATAGCCCTCCCAGTCAAAGAACCCCCCCACCTTGACAATGACTGTGCACAACGCAGTGTGAGAGAACTTGGAAAAGAACAAACTGTTCTAGTTCCCAGGGGGGGAAGCTGCCTCCCAGCCAGGAGGGACAGGTGAGCCAGTAGTACCTTGGCTTGCCACAGTACAGGAAGAGTTGAACAACCAGTACTTACACTCTGAAATACAGGTGAGCCAGTAGCAACTGGATCCGTCCAAAGAGGGCTGCGATGAAGTGGACAGCTGGCGGATACAGTGGCCCAAGGGAGATGCAACCTCTCAGAGGCGGACGCAGTGAGAGTTTGTGCGCATGACACTCTTGTAGAAGGCTGATGACCCTGATGACCAACCTGTTGAGGTCCAGGGTTAGGCTGACTGACTGATGGAAGGCCAGTGTCTCCTGAACTTGCATCTGGATGGTGCGTTTAAGGACTTCAGTCTCCACCAGGTGCACTTCAGGTTCTGTCATTCTGACAGAGACAGGATGATCCGAGGACATCAGATCCAGGTGTGGTGTCACACCCATACCAAGCCAGTCCACACCAAACCAGCCAAACAGTTCAACCAGCCACACCAAACCTACTGTCATTCATTATGAAATGAATATTAATCAGCCGTGCCTTGTTGATTATCACCTGAGTCTTTACCAGCCATGCCTTGTTCATCATGTACTTAAGCCCAGCAGTTCAGTTACCTCCTTGTGAGGTATTGTGTTTCCTGGACTTTTACTGTTTCAGTTTACTTGTGAGTTTGCCAGTGTATGACCCTTGATAGTTCATGACTCTCTCTTTCTGCCTTCTGCTATATGCCTTCTGCCTTCTGGTTTGGCTTTGTTTCCCTTGTCCATTGCTCTACCCTGGGTTCTGACCTATTGCCTGTGATTGTGATTACGTTTCTGATGTCCCACTGGCTTTTGAAAATCTTGCTTGCTCTGGTTTTGACCCTACCTGCTTTGACCTCAATTAAAGACTGTGATTCTGCAGTTGGATCCTATTGAGTTCTGAATCATTGCATGCGGAGACAAACAGGGACAGGTTACAATGGTGACACGGGTAGACTTTACTGGGATTGCAGAAGGCGGGAAACATTTTGGAGAATCAAGGACATCAAGATGGGAATGCAAAAAAGGAACAGGCAATGCAGAACTCCGGGTAGCTCAGAACATAGGCAGTAGACAATTCAATAACAGAACCATGACTATTAGGGCTGATGGAACTAAGTTGGGCTTGGATAATGGAGCAAGTGCTGACAGCTGAGGAACAAGGTAACTGGTGGCAGTTCTGTAGGGAGACAATGACGCAGTTCTGAGGTAGTGCAAGGGTGCCCCCTGGTAATGTTCTGTGGTGATGTGATAGTCTTCCTAGTCATTTTATTAGCCATAAAGAAAATAGAGGGGTAAACTTTTCTCCAGTGTTCTTAAGACTTTGAAAACATTCTAATTTTTTCACTTTTTACAAAAGAATCATAATGTTTATCTGAATATTTACAACAAGAGGGTGATGAAATGCATGTGCCCTGGAATTGCATTTGTTATGAATTCATACTAAATATCCTTGTGAAAAAGTTATGGTTTAGCGCATCAAGCAATGTCCTTGTCAATGCTATACAGAACAACAGCCGGTGTACACTTGAAAACATAACTTTAAAAATATGCCACCTTAATTTCATCCATGGTTAGTGTTGGAGGCAAATCAAGGAAATGCAACAGTTGTGTAGTTTAGTTGTCAGGAATGAAGAGCAATGGACTCATTTTGTGTTTCCTTTATATTTGGGATGCTAAGCACACCTGAATCTCTTCTGCCTTTAAAATGAGGTCAGCATTGTCTTTCTGGCTGTGGAGCACAAGAGCTGTCACAGCAGATGGTGGCCCATCACCAGCAGATTCTAGAGCGATTAAGGAGAAAGTTCTACACACAGGGTCTCATTGTCAACACCCAGTGTAATTGATACTTAGTAAAAAACAGAAATGTCCTGACACAATGTACTGTTCATCAAAGTATGCAATTAAGAGTATTGTTGTTTTATGAAATATGATTATAGAAAAAGCCAAGTTCCTCAAGTGCCATTTAATTTTAACAGTAGTCTACAGTTCAAAGGCCTATGGATCCATTTAGGTACCCAAGTGTGACCCATGAAGTAAATCCAGCATTTTGCTTTGGGGATTTATTGTCTTCCTCAAATTATCAAAGACACTGACAGAGGCGAACAGGTGGCAATGACTAGAAGTGACTGCAGCAGTTTCAGTTGTCAGCAAGATTCAGTAAGACGTTGAATTCACTCGACCAAGTACTTCCAGGTCATGCTTCCTGAGCTAGTGATTTGGTGAATACTCTGTGATCCATTTCCTACTGTGCTGTTAATATTTGTTGTTGTAAATTTTCCCAAATCATGAACCAAGACGTCATTTATACTATTCACTTTCAGATGCACATTATATACACATACTGACCCTCATAACCCCTTATACAGGAAAAAGTTATATAAAAGCCAAAAATGTTTATTCATTTTTGGCTTGTGCTTGGTCCACGTAAAGCTGCTATTCATATGGTTTGCTATTAATTATGAATTCCTGTTTTTATCAATAGTTGTCATGATGGCTCACATTGGTATGATTAATTTCAATTTGTCAAGTGCAAATTTGGCTAAACTGTGTGATACAAAGTGATATGTGATATGTACTGTATTTCACAAAGGTCAACAGCGTTGGGCCCAAGTGTTCCAGCAGATGCCAAATGAAACAAATTTTTTGAAAGCATCAGCAGTTTGGGATTAATCCTACTTTCTCAAGAAGGTCAGCAGAAACAGGCGGAATCGCATTTTCAACAAGCATTTTACTGGGAGGCTCTAAATGATCATTGGGAACCCATTTCAGATCAATGGTACTCTCATCCCATGTAGTGCAAACTGATATTGATAGAAAATCTAACTTCATTTAAAAAATGTGAATAAAATTAAACTAACTACAAAGTTATGACAGACACCACTGTACAGCAGGGACCATAGTACCATAGACAGATATTCAGATATTTTCATTCCTGTGGGTCTACACGGTGAAATATCAACATGGAGGAGAGGTTACAATATAATGTGGCCTCCTTTATGAACTTTACAGTATTATTTCCCACCATATATACACTATCTGACACACTGAGGAAATTAAATTATATTTATGCAGTTTATTGCTCATCATTCAGTTAAATGAAGGGCTGGAATAATGGCTTGGGGGCTTTAAGACAGCAGAGTGCCAAACAAGAGGTCAGGTAAATTATAACCCATTTAACAATGCTCATCCTATCCTGTGCATAAATCCTTCAGATGAGAAATAAATAGTACTGTCCAAACATCTCTGGCAGGCAAAGCAAGATATGTTTTAATAATGTTTATGTTGGTGTAAAATTGTGATTTCACGTGAGTTAAAGAGTGTAAGTATACGAATTTCAAAACATCTGCTCATGTCACCTCTGAGTTGGCAGTTAAAGTAGCATCTAACATATACTCATGTACTTGTTGAACTCAACCATGGAAACCTTATTTGGCTAATCAGTGCATTATAGCCATCCAACCAGACATCAAGAATATTTTGGAGAACACACCAGTAAAAAATTCTTACCACTTTCTTATGTATTAATTTTTATTTGATATTTATCTAATGTTAAATCATTTGTTGTTGTTTTTTTTTTTTTTTCTGTGTGAATATGCACTTACAGACAAATGGCTTTAAACATTTTCTTTGCCCACTTAAGACTTTTACACAGTACTGTGGGAGACATTTTCTAGTTTTCTGAGTATCCTATACAGTAAATCTAATTTCCCTTTTGTTAGGATTATGTATGGTTAGGCACCCTGTGGAATCACAAGCGGCCGCATTTGAATGATAACAGCAACACTGCATTGCAAACAGGATTTTGTGCCAGGAGACTTATTTGTATGCAACAGGTGTTGAAAACCAGGCATATTGTTCTCCAAACTTAAAATACCGCAACATTTGTCATGAGTGCTTTTGTTCATTTTTCTGCTTACAGTTCTGTCTGGTTTCCTTCATTCCTTTTTAAAGGCAATCCAGAGCCTTTTCATCTATTTCCTTTTTTATGATTTATTTACTTTTATTTACTTTCTGTGCAGGACCCACAGAAATATCATCACATAACAAAAAAACAAGAAAAAAGGGAAGAAAGCCACCTTGTAGCAAACTCCCAGAGTACAAGGCCTGTTTAATCACTCAGTGATTTGGTATTTCTCTCTCATACTTGCTATTTCTTTATATATTTTTCTTAACTTTGTCTGAGTAACATACTTCTTGCAAAATAAGGTGCTCTGAATGATAAGCATAAAGTTCTCCATTTTTTTATAGAAATAAAGATTTTTCAGTCAAAATATTACTGCTGACTTATTTTGCCTATATTGTAATATTTTATAATAATTCATCATGTAAGATTCTGATAAGGACATAGGACATATTTATAATCTTAAGACAGTAGGTTTTTGCCTAGGAAATACCTTGTTAATATGCAGTAGAGCAGAGCATTAAAGATAAATAAATTGCCCATGATAGCTTAACAAATGCAGGGTTTTGGCAAATCTAGAGTCAATTCCAAGAATCATTATAGAAGGTATACCCTAAACAGGTTACTATTTCATCATAGGTCACCCAAATACAATTTAGGCAATTTACAGACACCTGTCGACATAACCTTAGAGTGCCGTATAGAAATGCATACAAAAGACGAAGGCAAATGGAACAGCACCCTGCAGGCATAACTCAAAATGCTAGTTACTGAGCCCATTAGTTAATCTAAACTGCTCAATCAGACAAACAATCAACTTTGTAAGCTAGAAAATTGTTAGTTTTGTTGGACAAGTGTCAGCTGGGCAATTAAACATGAAAAGTCAATGTTTATCATTGTCCTAATGACATAGTAAAAAATACTTTCTAATATGAATAATACTTAATGTATAGAAACACTGAAATGAACGCTGGCTGCGAGTTAAAAGTTTACATAGCAATTTCTGTGGAGAGGCCATGTTGTCACTGGACAGGGTCAAGGAGGAAAGGAGACGAGGATGCAAGTGTGAATGCAAAGCGGTTTTAATGACAAAACAAAAGAATACAACCCCTGGGCTCTGCCCTGAACACAAAGGGTAAATATGGCACAGAACTGAGGCGAAATGAGACAAGTATGCTCACATAACAAAGGAGTATGAACAGGAAAAACAAAACCAGAGCAAACAAAACAAACTGGGAGCTAGAAGCAGACATGAACAAGTCTGCCAATGGTGCAAACAAACACACCGCAAAGACAAGAGGAGGGAAGCGGACTTAAATACCAGTAAATGTACATACCTACTTTTTGATTGTAAAAAAGCATATTCTATCCACAGAAGTGCAAAACCACAGTATTTATAATGTACTAAAAACATTTTAAGCATTTAATAGCAGAGTGGGATTTGTTCATTTTACTTGTCAACTGAGAACAAATCTCAATTTACTGAAATGACCTGTGTCACACACACATTTGTGCACAGAGTGAGATTAATAGAATATTAATAGAGAGTTGGAGTTCTTGGAGAAAATTTATAATGATCATTTTGCATCATTTCAGATCAATGGCCCTTTCCACCCACAAATATCCTGTACTCTGACTGGAAGGAAGCAATACACCCCAAAGGTATTTTCCTTTAGACAAGGCATAATAAAATCTCTGCATTCAGGAGACAAATGGGACAGGATCCCGCTAGTAAAAGCCACACATTGCCAGTGACGGGCAGAAGGACAGTTTTGTGAATTTGTGTCAGGCATTGTCAGGTGTCTGCTTTGAATGATAGTTTGTCTTTCTTCCTGGATATAATATATTGAAAGGATATGTAAGTTGTTGACTAATTTTTAAAAGAGCTTAGTCTTCTATGATCTCCCCCACAACAGCTGGAATAATTAAAAGCAGCTTTGCTAAGTGTGTGCCTGCATGCTCAGAAAATGTAGGAACTTTGTCTGAGTAACATACTTCTTGCAAAAAAAGGCACTGAATAATAAGCATAAAGTTCCTAATTTTTTAACAGAAATAAAGATTTTTCAGTCAAAATATTAATGCTGACTTATTTTGCCTATATTGTAATATAATAATTCAGCAGGTAACATTCTGATAAGGACATTTTTATGATCTTAAGACAGTAGGTTTTTGCCCAGGAAATATCTTGTTAATATGCAGTAGAGCAGAGCATTTAAGATAAATAAATTGCTCAAGATTGCTTTCTTCTGAATTTCACCATACATCAAAGCACACATGTCAGTAGAGAGAGTGTTGCTGATCAAAAGTCTCTCATCGGTATCATGGAAGTTTTTTCAAAAGTTGTGATTATATTTATAATTTTGTTTTGTGTATTCTAATTTACCTATCCTGAAATATGCTAAATATTCCAGCTTCATCCATCCTGCTGCAATTTTATTGGGCTGTACAGTGGCTTTTTAAATGATGGTAATGGTGCAAAGTGGTGAATGGTCATTGATTGAGGTGTACCCAGCAAGCACGGGATCATTTTAGGCATATTCACCTGCCCAGAGTTTTGTCATGTGCATCCAGTTATTCTGAAAATTTTATTTGGCTATTTGGCAATAGATCCTGCAAGCTCCTGAGCAGCAATAATAAGGTCCTCAATGAAAAATGCAATCTGCGATATAATTAACCATGATGTATACACACACAAACACATACACATACACACAGTGGATCCAAAATTTTACGCACCCTTATTAAAATATGTGTCATCTGGGACCTGCCTGATCTGTAGACAGGTGGCAGTGTGCACCCTGTAGCACCCTGGACAGCGGCCACCAGTCAAGAGTTCAGGACCAGGGTTCCAGACAGCTGGAGAGCACATGGCCCCAGGGACATGCCATAACTACACAAACCTGGGCGGTGATGATTACTTTGGCAACCACCACCACCTGCCTCGGAGCCCTGCTTCACATAATAGAAGTCCTGCAAACAGGCCAAAAAGAAAAGCCAAAAAAGTAACCAGAATGTCTGTGCACAAGATATACAACCTAAACTCAGAGAGAGCTGGGATGGTATGGGAAATGCAAATACAAACAGAAAATAGTGATTTATATATAAATATTATGTGTGTGTGTGTGTGTGTGTGTGTGTGTGTGTGTGTGTGTGTGTGTGTGTGTGTGTGTGTGTGTGTGTGTGTGTGTGCGTTCTGCCACCACTAAGAACAGCAGATAAACCAGTCAGGCCTGGGAATTTACAATAGTGCCTTTTCTACCCCTTTACAGAGTGATATGATTTGTTTCATGTTCTTTTGAAAAGAAATGTTTTGTCTAGTATCTGACGTAATAATGTATTTTTGCAAAGAATAGTCATTTGTTTGTATAAATTTCATATTATTGTTCTTTTATCGTTTTCTTTTTTCCTGCGCTTTGCAATATCTGAGTGGTCCCCATGTGATTCCATGTTCTCCCAATTATTTATTTCCTGAAAGATGGCCTGTGGTCTCAAACAGCCTCTGTGAGATTTATACCGCTTTGTTAGATGCAGAAATTTCCATGGCCGATGGGGAATTCAGTTGAATGTTTCACCTTCTGCTTGTTTTTGCCAATTTAATGGCTTATTAGACAGACTGAGAGATGGAACAAAGTAATGGGGTAAAGATTGTGCAATCCATTGTTGCTATGTGATGCCACTTAACCTTTGATGGCTTGAAGTTAGCCCATAATATATTGGAGGTAAATGTGAGCAGTTATTTGATTAATCTCGCACTTCAGCATTTAAAAAACGTAGCACATATCTCCTCACACAACAACCGAAATAATCTGAAGTAACCGTTTCTTATTAAATTAGCTGATCAGAAATTTTGGGATACACCTCAGCCTTTTGTCAATTTTTGTTTTGTCTGTCTTCTCTAAAAAAAAAAAAAAAATTGAATAAAGTAAATGGATCTAAAAAAAAACTGTGAAGGGTAAATTAAACACATTCCAGTGAGTACAGAAATGTTTTGTTAATTTAGAGCATTAGATCCTTATTGTGTTGTTTCTCTGTTGACGATATAATTCCTAGTTAGTTCTTCTTTTTCCCAGACATACTATCCGTCCATTTTCAAAACTGTTCATCCTGTGCAGGGAACACCGTAGTCTATCCCAGGCAGCTTAGGGTACAACGTGGGGTACACGCTACATGGAGTGCCAACACATCCCACATGTTGGGTAATATGAACACCAATCAGCCTAAATCACATGTCTATGGACTAGAAAACAGTCATAGAAAACCCACAGAGGTGACAATTGTTATATCCCAGCACACTGAGGCACGGTGAGAATCTGTAAGTTCTGCTGTAACCTCACTTCCACTCTGCTCATCGAAATATGCTGTAGGACAGGTTAAAATGATTGGCTACTTCAGTTGCTCTACAGTATGTTTACTGCACAGCCAATAAAGAGAAAACTGAACAGATAATGCAGTTTTTTTAAATGACGGTAGTAGTAACTGGAAATGCATCACACAGCAAAATTACATAAGAATCTCATAAAAAGCAGAACGGAGATTTATTTTTTAATTTGTTTTTCTTCTATTGGAGTGTTGTTTGCTGTCAATATTCCATTAATAGAAACACAAAATAAACACATTAATTATTCTTGATATTGACATAACTAAATTTTTATTGATCTAAATGACTTTTTATTGACTTCTTTTATGTCATTTATGTGTTTAATTAAAATAATGTCTATAACAATAACAGTAATAGCATTATTTGATTTTGCCTTTAGAGCTAGTGATGGTTTCAATATAATCTAATGAATCTGAACAGGGTAGGATCCAAATATAGAATATAGTTTACTTGTGTAAGGGTATTCAAGAATCATTGGTCAGAATAGGCAAATGTTCAATCCACAAAGGTATCCAGATTGTAATTAACAGTCGTAGTCCAAAACATAGTACAAAATTCCAAAAAGCTGGAAGATCAAACATTACACATTAAACATTAATTTCCACAAACTGAGTTTTGTATTTCATTAAGTCCTGACATTTTTATTTATGATTGGACGTGTACAAAGCAAAAACAAATTATAACATACTGCAGAAAAAAAGTACCTTTGGTTTAAAAATAATTTTGAATTATATTGCTTTCATGCATTCAATATTGCCTTTTGACTTTTCATCATGTATGGATGGATGGATGGATGGATGGATGGAGGGTTTGTCTTCAGCAGATGTTATCAGTATGAAGATGTTTTGCTGTAGGCTAGATATTTAGTTTAAAATGTTACTTGATGGTGCTAGCAATTGTCTAACTATATAAGCAGGTTTCAAGCTTAAAAACTTGAATGACATCTATTAAATAAATATTTAAAATAATTGCAAAATGTCACTGTGGAAAACAAATGAAGTATGTGATATAAAAAAGTGCATGACATATTTTCATTTTCTTTGCTCCTAACGGACTTATTTAAAACTAATGATCATTTACCATTAGGTTTAAGTAAGCGACACGGTCAGCGTGTGCACTGTAAAATCCACAGCTTATAAACCGATTGCAAAAAGAGATAAATAAAAGTTTGTGTATGTTTATTAGCAAATATCAGTGTTTTTGAGGATCTGTCATACCACCAACACTTTTTCTTTTCATTTCACTTTCTCTTTTCCCAGTTTTCACATCTTACCATTAATTGTCAGAGTCAATGGGAAGTCCCTGGAACACAGATACTTACAAATGAACTTCCAATTGTTTGCAAATTTGCCTGTGATTGTTTGCACTAAAGGTGACCCAATCATTGGATCGTTTTATGTCTGCAGTGTATGGCTGCCATAGGTGACTTCATAACTCAGACAAATGTGGGGTCAGTAGAGGCCGGTGTAAAACCAAGCCAAACAAACTGAACCATCAGGCACGGATTGAGTCATTAGGTGCATCGTTACTCAATAACCTGACCAAAACTACTTCCTGTTTATTGAACTCCGGACTTGTTTGCTTTCATTGAAAATGTGACATAATTATGGGAATGGGACAATAACTGGTACAGATCCTTGAGCACAGGCTCAGTTGACTTTTGCGATAGTACAACTGCCACAGATGATAAAAGATACCAGCCCGTAAGCTCTTTGCACTGCTTTTAACGCACCCAGCCTCATCAAAATTAAACTCCGATTCAGAGTATTTTTATACTTCGGCCTTTAAACACAAATAAATTGTACACTATAATAAACTAAACCACACTAAACATAGAATTATAATGCTTAAAGCAATCATCTTGTGTCAAGGACCAATCCTGTAGTCTGATTAATTTACATCACACCATGTGATAAGCACTCTCCTGCAGAGTCGAAAATTGCTATCAAGTTTGGACAAAACCTAAATCATCATCAAAAACAACAAACACTGAAATGAAAACAAGTTAGACAAGCAAATTACAACTATTTTGGAATTCCCTTGACAAAATGTGTCACTGATCTGTTTCAAAAATTATAAAAGTAAGATTCTAGAAACATGATTAGTGCCTACAAAAATAGCAGGAACATACTGCATAAAATAAAAACTTATTCCCAAATATCTAATGTATATATCCACATACAGTTTAGTTCAGCAGTGCTGCTTTGCAGATACACACGTGTACCCAGAGTTGATATGTATGACATGTGAAACTAAAGGCAATGAAAAAGAAAATGGCCTATAAAACCACCCACTGGCAGTCTTTTACCTTTTGTCCCTCGTAAATCACTTAAGAACATGCATGCAATAGCAGATGGCAATATTAATGGGAGAGCTTTAATTACATCTTCTGTTGCATTCAAATATTATCTTCGGCTTGCCAAGCTGCACCTGTACAGTAGGGTAGTTGTGGAAATGTGCTGTTTGGCTTTATTTTGCTTACTCTGTGAGCTCTGCAGCCTATTTCTGAAATGAATGATGAATACATTTAGCCATCCAGTCCATCAGTAGCACTGGGTCTTCATTGAGGAATGTATTTTAATGCCCCGATGACTCACATCAGGAGGGAGATAATCACTTGGAAATACTTGTGATCTAAACCAAGTGAACCAACAAAAATAAATCTGCAAGCAGGAACTATTATCATATATTAAGTTACACTATGATGCTTGAATGTGATGATCACACTGCTACCTTAGTTCAGGCATTAAATGTCAGCCCGGAATTTAACATTGGTGGAATATTCTTTTCACTCATGACAGGTAATGAATATACAAACTGATGGTTGCTTTAATGAAAAAGGACATTCAAAGCTCTAATGATGTTTAAAACACATTAGGTAACAATTAAAGAGAATTTTATGAATGGAAGCAATCTGTGGACTGGTTTTACTGGCAGCTTGCCAGAGATGGAATCGTCTCAGCAGGTAGGGTTGTCTCATGCAGGTCCAGCGGGTTTGAATCTGACCTCAGCTCAGTCCAGCTGTAGTTTCTCCCTATATTTAGCACCCTGCTGGGTGAGTGAATTTGTGACAGTGAAGTGCTCTCTGAGTTTGCTCATGCCCCTAAATTGACTGTCACCAGTCAATTGATTGTCTACATATTACTCATATTGCTTTAAAATTGGCTTAAAACATTGTTGATTGATACAAAAATTCAGCAATATTCTTCAGAGATTCTTCTCTGTTCACAATAGTGCTAGGTTTTTAGATTTGCCATGTAAAATCCCTAAGTAAACATATTTATAATAATAAAGGTCAAAAATGGTTCCACAATCACTTCCAGTCAGCACATATTCAGCTACAGAACGTGCAGTTAATGGCACTCTTTTCAAGTGACGTATGCACTGCAAGGATGTATCTTATTACGTTAACAAAGGCACTTCTTTCAGTGTTTGAGACAAACTGCTCAGTACCCTCCAGAATACTGTTTTATAAAAACAATTACGGCAAACCAAATCCATAGCTAACTATTTGCTTCTCCATGGCTCCCTGATTGATTGATTGACTGAAGTTGCTCTGCACAGCCAAATTCTGGCCTTCACTCAAAACAATTCAAACCTTTTTTGCTGCTGCTAGGCATCTGAAGATGTCCACCTTTGTATTTTATGTACATATTCATACATAGGTGTTTATATTTTCTATATATATATTTTTATTATAGTTTATCATTATTGTTTGTATTATTATTGCCATTTTGCTCCTCTTTTACTGTCCACTTTGCTGCTGTAACAATGCAATTTTTCCAACTGTGTGGTTAAGAAAGGTTATCTTATCTTAATTCAGTTTGTCTTAACTAACAGTGTTTCTCTTTAACGATGATTAATACAATTTAACGTCATTCCAAGGCAATAACACTTCACTTAAAGCTTGCAAAGACTAAATATAATGCATTGCAATTATAATTCCATGCAATAAGCATGTATAGATATTTGCCACCAGGGGCGTAGCCTGAAATGAATTTCGGGGGGGCTAAAATTTATGTCCGACATCATTACTAGTGTTGCCACTTTCGATCTTCAATGTGAAGAAGTATAGAAAGCCACCCCTGCCTCGGTGCCGATTCCAAAACTTAAATGCCCAACACGGTAGTGATACACAATTTGTGGGCCCAAGGGGGCTTGGGGGGGGCTGCTACTGAAAATATTGAGTTGGGGGGATTAATGAAAATACAGCACAAGTTGCATAATTGTGTTTTGTAAATAAAAACACATTTAGAATTTGATGATGTTAGTAAAAATATTGAAAATCTTTTCTGTGTCATTTTGTCATTTAAATAAAGGTTAAAGTGAATTAGCAAATCACAAACTTTAGTTTTTATTGCATTTTGAAAGATATCCCATTTTTTCTGGAAATGGGGTTTGTATTTTAAACAACATATAGGATGCTTAAATCTTGTGAATTATAAATATTAACAATAAATATGTAAATACTGTAATTATAATATTTAATTCAAAAAGTGAATAAAGGAAAATCAGATGAAAGTGAAACTGAAAAGATGCTGCAAGTTAGCAAACTCTAACTGGAGTCTCTAGAGGCAGAAGCAAACACAGATTGTATGCTGGTTTGCACAGCTGGCTGTAGAAATCAACCAACACATAACAACTTAATATACAGTATGTAAATGCTGAGGCTATCTCAACCCAGTTAGGCGGCAAACCGGAGTGCGGAGACACAGGGATGCGAGATAGGTTCAGGTGGCGAATCATGGGAACTTTACTGGGATTTGTGGGAGAACACAACAGGGATGAGCATATGAGGAACAGGCAAGGAAAACAAGACCTGACTCTGTAAGCTGCTCATAGTAGTGGGTTCAAGATTTGAGGAGATAGTAGGGCAAGAGCGTCTGTGAAAGACTCACAGAAGTCAGTTCAAGGACCAAATCCTAAAAGCTAGGACTGAGGGGTCTAAATAAGGCAGGAGGAAGGGGCAAGTGGTGAGAGGTGTGCAATGGGGTAAGTTAACCAGGGACAGGTGTTCTCGAAGAGGCAAATCGGGCAGTTCGGAGGGGGGCAAGAGCAACCCCTGGTGGTGGTGCAACATGACTGTGACTGAGCTAGCCTTCAAATGACATTGATAAAAATGTATGGTCTTCCTGGAGTCAATGTAATGTGGACACTACTGTAAGTGCATACCAAAGAGTGTGTACATCTCTCTAGAATATTACCATTCTATGCTATTGCATGCTCTCTTTTTCCATACATTTGCAATTTTATTAGTAAACAAAATGATAATTTGCATGCAATATTTTAAATGAAATGTAATTACATATTTTAAATATAATGATTATAATATAAAATAAATATGAAATATATTGAATCAGAATAATTTTATTGATCCCAAGGAAATTGAGTGGTTTCTTTGTTTATTTATAAAATTGTTTATTGCTATCAATAAAACAATGATCATATAGAAGGTCCACTTTAATAAAGCGATGCATTCATGTCAGAAAATAGAACAGTACATGCAAATAGAATTATGTCACTTCAGTGTCTTGTAAAGTCTGTCAGACACACACACACACAAATGTTTATATTTCTAACCTTATGGGGACCTTCCATCTCTATTGACTTAACCCTAATTCTAACTATGACAACGCTAACCCTTACCCAGCCCTAACCGAGCTAAATACAAGACTTTTGGGTCTTCTGGTTTTTTGACTGCATTCAGAGATTTTTATTAATTTCAGTTTTCCCTTGTTGGGACACAACAAATGTCCCTACAAGGTAGAACTATCAGGTTTTTATTACCTCTAATAACATAAACATGGTGCACACTCATTCAGCTTCCATTGTTAGTCATTTCTACCAAGCAAATACTGCATGCTAAATGGTATTTAAAAAGCCACGATATCTCAACATGTAAATGTTGCTAGCACATACCGCTGGAAAAATGCCCCTGCTCTTTTTACATGATTTTTTTTCTATGTTTAAATTAAAACATTTCTGAAGGTTATCATATTTTAAACAGACCCCTCACACAGACAGCAATAAGCAATCACACTGGTTCAGCTTACTCTTCACTGCTCCTTCAACTTGATACTACATGGACTGGAGCTTGCCTCTTAAGTCTAGTCCAGTTAGATGTCTTGCCCATGATAAGCACTACCAAATGAACAGCTTCCTCTCATCGATGATTGGAATGCACAGGATTATTTCTATGAATTGTGATATTATATCGTGAAAGGTTTTAATCTGATCATGTTACGTTTCTAAAAAAGTGACGCTACTTACAAGTTTAAGTGTGCCATGGTATGTAATCACATTGAGAGGGCTAGTCAAAATGGGCTTCAGGGGAAATAATTGAACTTAAGTTCTGAATTCAACTTAAACTTAGGAAATGATTATATTCATCCTTTACCATATGGTTACAGCATGCAAAGTAAATCTTGGAAACATTTTTCTAAAGTATAACAGATCTAGCTGTTTTCATATGAAGAGGAAAATGTAAAATGACAGAACTTAAAATTTAAGTAAATAACAATACAATCAAGTATCATTCTCATACACTTTCTGGTATTACAGTAATTCTCCTAACATACTGTTAAAAATATTTTTTTTTTTCTTAAAAATCCTACCTCTTTGTTATATTCCAAAATTCCAGTCTTGAGCAAGTCGGGAAATCATGAAGCTGAAAAGAGAGCAATTGTATGGTTTGTTTTCTTGTTTCTCAGAAGCGTGTACATTAAGAGTCCAAAACTAAAAAAATGGCAAAATCCACAATCCACTTGCACTCCATGCATCTAGACTGTTGGGATTTCATGCCTCCAGTGGCGGAAATGGAACTCTTTGGCAGATGTCTTCAGTAGCAGGAAAGTATATCAGTCCATTCTCTGGCTTCAGCAGAAGAAATGAGAGATTAGAGCACCCTTTCAGATAAGAATTCCAATGTGACTGTTTCTTTAATCCTTGCACATGAAAAACATGCAAGGGATTAAGAGGGAAAGCAAGATAAACATTGCTATTCCAAAGCCAGAAACCTTGCTTTGCCCAACATTCTAGTGTCGTTCCTTATGTGGGACTGAATCTGAGAATAAGAAAAGGCTTGCAATGTCAGTGTAAGACTACATCGGCATGTCAGAGCTCAGAGTAGGTGGAGTTGTCTTTGCAGCAGAAAAGATCATGATTAGAAATCCAAAGAAGAGAGATAATAGAGGGAAAGGAAGGGAGCGAGAGGGAAGGAAGGACGAGAATGAGAGAATGGGAGGTGTGTAGAGAGGATAAGTGTGAGCGACAGAGGGAGGGAGGGGGAGAGAGAGGGAGAGAGGGAGAGTGAAAAGAGAATTAGTAGAAACTGTCCATCTACAGCTGCTTCAAAGTTGGCAAATTCACTGGGTCAATTCCACAACAGGCAATAAATATTGATGAAAATACTTAAAGGAACAATGTCTCTTTGTATAAAGAAATTGAGGCACAGTGTTTTACTAACTGACATATAAAGTGTTGTCTTCTCAGGCTAATTTGATAAATGCCAGTATTATTTTAAAGTGCTAGTGGAACCACAAACATTCAAACAAATTCAAATATTATAACAAATTATATTATACTATATTGTTCTGAGTAACTACAGACCTCGGTTGTCTCTGTTATTTTCACCACCAGAGTTTGAATTTGGTAAAATGGCTGTGGTAACATCATAAAATTTTAAGGCAACTGAACTCTCCCATAATTTATTCTAAGTCCAATATCGTGCCAAATATGACCTTTGCTACAGGGATATATGGTTTGATAAATAAACGAGGTATCATATCTTCAATAGTAACTTTCACAGCAATGACTACCATCTTGAAGTCTCTTTGTCTTCCTAAAAAGATTGGTGACGCATTAGGAATTGGTTACCCTCTGAGCTCTCCTAATAAGGTTGTACAAAAACATTTTAGTAGTTTTCCTTAAGGTGTCCCTGTAGGAACCCTTGTTTTACCAATTACAAATATGCACCAATACAATTATGCAATAAGGTACTTGAATGAAAGAATTGGAATTGCAATTACAAGTTTGTGAAGAGAAAGGCACTTTCATCAACAAACTGGCTAGAAATAGTATGGTACTGGTATATTCCTGCTGACAGATGCATTTTACTCAAACTGCAAATTGTCTTTGGATCACATACAGACAAATCTGGTATCCAGCTGTCATATACTTTCTTAAATCCAATTTTCCTTATGTTAACACTGCAGTGCTGCACCAAATGAGGCCCACACTCTAGTATGCAAACTTTACATAATGCTTTGATTATGTTATGTGGCCCAGACACAGGAAGAAAATGTTCTTAGTTTTGCTTGTAACTTGTGGAATCATTTATATAGTTTACAGTGCCCTCCACAATTATTGGCACCCCAGATAAAGATGATTAAAAAGGGTTAGTAAAAATGTACCTTTTGGTGAAGTAGCTTAATCTCTTATGCAAAAAAAATGAAAAAAAAACCCAACCTTTAATTGAAGTAAATTTTTTCAGAGATAAAGAAATCTCTCATCAAGAAAAAACACACAATTATTGGTACCCCTAGAAATTCCTATGAGCAAAATGTAGCTGAAGCATTTTGTCCATTTAAATTTTACATTTTCATTGAAGTGTGTATGAACTTTCAAGCAGTAATTCATGTCTTCCTGTTTCACTGGGGTATAAATATGAGATGACACAGAGGCCAAATTCCCTTAGTCGTCCATCAACATGGGAAAGGTAAGAGAACACAGAAATCGAATGAGGGAGAATTGTGGTGACCTTCATAAGTCAGGGAGTGGTTATAAAAAATAGCTACTTGCCTGAAAATGTCCATTTCTACCGTTAGGGGAACAATTAAAAAGTTCAAATCAACTGGAACTGCTACAAACTTGCTTGGAAGAGGACCCAAGTTTTGCCCTCACACACAGTGAGGAGAATGGTAAGAAAGGCAAAAAAAAACCTCTTTTCACTTTTTGAGAATTACAAGAAAAAATAGCATATTAGGGTAAACAATTCTCCAAAAGCACCGTCAGATGCCACCTCCATGCCAATAGATTATTTGGAAGGTATGCCAGAAAAAAGCTTTTGATGTCACTTAACAACAAATGTAAGAACCTGGAGTTTGCTAAATGTTACTTGGACTGGAACCATGTTCAATGGTTTGATGAAACGAAAATTACATTTTTGCCAACAAACACTCAAGGTGGGTTTGACATAAAAGAGGATGGCTGTAATAAAAATAACCTTATCCCAACTGTAAAGTGGCTGTTTGTCCTCCAAAGGCCTAGGGAACTTTGTTTGGGTACATGGCATCATGGAGTCCATGAAATACCAGGACATTTTAAATCTTATTCTGGCTGTCTCACTGCCTCAGCCAAGAAACTAAAGCTGGGTCATCATTGAATCTTCCAGTAGGACAAAGATCTGAAATACATGTTCAAATCAACACAGAAATGGTTCACTGAACACAAAATCAAGCTTCTGCCATGACTATCTTAGTCACCTGACCTGAATCCCATTGAAAACCTGTGGAGTGAACTGAAGAGGAGAGTGCACAAGAGATGGCCCAGGACCCTGGATGATAAGGAAATATACTGTAAAGAGGAATGGTCTCAGATGACCTGCTCTGTATTCGCCAACCTTATGAAATGTTATAAAAGACTCAGTGCTCTTTTATTGGCATAGGGAGGTTATACAAAGTATTAAATACAATGATGCCAAAAATTGTGGCACATGTGGTATTGTTATTTTTTTTTTTCTTTTCTTGATTAGGAATTTGTTTTTCTCTGAATAAATTTGCTTAAAAGTTGGATTTTTGGTATCTGGGGTATGGCTGGCTGAGTGCTGACAGGGAAGGAGTTGGGCGTGGCTGACATGGTGCGGGCGTGACACAGATGCTGAAAATTTCTGACAATCAGGAAGATTACTGTGTTATTTGGGGATCTGGGGATATTCTGATAGTGTTGTACATAAAGTCAGAATACTGTCTGCAGTTGGAGTCCCATCAGGCTGTATAACATAGCACCACAGAAATGGAAACAAATCTCAGTTCCTTTTTTAACTTTCTGCTTTGTTGTTTTGTTCCAATGTCTTGTCCTTCATGCTGTTTTCATCAGCACTTTACTGAACATATTCTTTTCCCTTAAGGGAAAGTCCCTCTGTTGTAACAGGCTATTAAAGATCAGGAGCCAAAAGTCTTAAACATCTCCTTCCCACTTCTCTCCTCCCACTCTATCATCAGTCAATATTATTCTTTCTGTCCTCCTCCTCCTCCTCCTCCAACATGTTTCTTTATGTTCTTTATGTATCTCCTTCTACCCACCACTACATTTCCTGAGATTTCAAGCAGGAGAGAATCACTTGTCTTTAGCATTTCATCTCGCCTGGCACTGAGCATACAGTTATATATTGGCCTACAAAACCTTGTAATAAATCATGCATAATACCAAGTAATGGATTTCAATTCACTCAGTTCATTGACAACCTAAAAGATTCAAAATTGCTATTGAGGTCATAGGAATTTTTCTTACTAAACCATGTATAAGTGAGCTGAAAAAGTGAAAAATGTAGGGTGGCACAGTGTGAGCTCATAACGCCAAGGGTATGAGATCATCCTAGCTGTGTGTGTGTGTGTGTGTGTGTGTGTGTGTGTGTGTGTGTGTGTGTGTGTGTGTGTGTGTGTGCATGCGTGAATGTACCATGCTTGTATTATGTTGTGAGGACAAAATGTCCCCAAAAGATAATAAAAACCTGACATTTTTACCTTGTAGCGAACATATTTGTCATGTCCCCACAAGAGAAAACTTAATTTTAAAAATTAACTCATGGTTAAGGTTAGGCCTGGGTAAGAGTTACGGTTGAAATAAGAAGTATTAGGGTTAGGCCAGTAAAAATGAATAGAAGGTCCCCACAATGTTAGAAGTGCAAACGTGTGTGTGTGCGTGTGTGTGTGTTGATCCCAGTTCAGGTGGGTTACTGGCGCCCAGTTGTCCTTAGTGTGCATGACAGAATGCCTCCCATGATGGACTTATAACCAGTCCACGTTCTCCCAACCTCCCTGAGTTCCCTGGAATCGCTGAAACCCTGCACTAAATAAGCAGTAATAGTTAAGATAGTTTGAAGCCCCAAAGCACATAAAGTAGGGCTTGGCTTCATAAACGCAAAACCATGCTAAGATGAAATGCTACTTTCCTCGTATTTTTAAGAATTTATAGCTATAACACCTTATAGTGGGGGGCATGTTGGCTCAGTGGTTAGCACTGTTGCATCCATTGTGTGCATGGAGTTTACATGTGCTTTGCATGTTTGCCCTGATTTCCTCTCACAGTCCAAAGACATACTGTTTAGGCTGACTAGTATTTCTAAATTGCCCATAGGGTGTGCCTGTGCCCTGTAATGGGTGTTCCCCTGCCCTGTGCCCAGATAGGGTCCAGGGTGATGCTGCATACGAAAAAATGGTTTAGAAAATGAATGGATAATTTTCAGTTTGGATCCAAGAAAGAAAAAACAAGATTCTTATTTTTTATGTCTCACTTTAATACTTTTATTATTTTTAATACGATTTCCATTTGAAATCTAATTGACTTGTTATAATTTGGTTGCCAATTAGGTCCATTCCAGTTTTTTTCATGTGTGTGATGCCCTTATGCTGTCTTTTAATATAATTATCATTTGTATTCCTTGGGCAATAGTTGTTTGTCTATTAAAATAAATTAATCACAAACACCTTCTTTGTTTTCTTCTACTAAATGTATTGAACAGGCACAAAAAAATTGGTTTCAGACAGAAACATTCACATTTGCAAAAATGTAAACTATGGTGTCTTTGACAATCAGACTTTCCAAAAAATAATAAAAAACATGTTATCCATTAGCTGCTAACAGTCATTTCTCAGAACATCCATGAAAAAAATATAAATATGTTTAAAAACCATTGTAATATTGAGGAAGTTAAAGTGTATTTTCACATAATCTTGAACAATATTACACAAACATGCTACATTAACTATTTCTTTTCTGTAGCATTTTCAGCTCATTGTTGAGTCAAGCCATCACAGCCCAGAAACGCACATTCCAAACCACAGCCTTAGGCTGTTTACTGTTCCCAACATTATGAAGCACGGACACAATTCCTTCAGGTTTACAACATAGATCATTATTACTGTTTAAGTACAAAACTTACTGTGGCTTGAAATGAAACTAAAATGTTTTTTGATAACTGTGAAATAGCCAGCACAATTCAAGGCCAGGATCATGTGACACGAGGAGTTGTGAGGGGAAATTTCCTTCTCGAAAGCTGAGGGGGTAGGGGTTGGAAAAACTGTGGATGAACTGTTCCTCAGGTCTAGGGTTGCTGGGGGAACATGAATCAAAACTCAAGGACACTAGCAAACAAATCACACGTAAGAAAAGGGTCAAGTGGATTAAAGTGAACATGGAGAAAGCCACTTGACTTAGAATCACCAGATGATCTGTGCCTCACCACAGTAATAAAGATGATAATATACAGTAAAATTCATTTGTAGAAAATTACATCTAATTCCCAAGGGGAAGGATGGCGCTGCATCCTAAACATATCATAAAGATGACACCCACTAAAAACAAGGACTCATCCTTACATTTCTTAAATAAGCTGCCATCATTCAGCTGCATTATGCACACATTAAATTCAATCTAATCGACATTTAATTAAACTCCACCTCCCACCTACCCTAATTGCTCACCTCCAGCTGCAGCCGCATTCTCCCACATGTTTGGTACACATTCATTCTAATTTGCCCTTCTCAGTCCAATTTCCCCCCTCTCAGACTGCAGCTGGTTCATTCTCACCATACATGCAAACTCATAATTCATTCTCACATGCCAACTAATAATAATGAAGGAAAAAATATACTTCAGAGAGTCCTGACATTACTTGACTATGTTATCTTTTCATTGTTTATACATGTGTTGTTTTGTACAGGCATTCCCAAATTTTTTTTTTTCTTTATTCAGATATAAATACTTTTGGGATTTCTGGCAATAATTCTACATTCATTCTTCTACTAATTCCTTATCCAGGTCAGGGTTGTGGGGGGCCTGCAGCCTATTCCAGACAACACAGGGCACAAGTTTGGGGTACACCTTGGTTGGGATGCCAGTACATCACAGGGCAAGTATGCACACAGCCACACACACACATTCAATAATTTCGTACCGGCAATTTAGAGATGCTAGTTAGACTAAATGCATGTTTTTTGACTTCGGGAGAAAACTGGAATACCAAGAGAGAACCTGCACCACCTGCAGAGAAAATGCAAACTCCACACAGACATAGTGGAGGTGGAACTCGATCCCCCTACCCTGGAGATGTGGGGCATTATCGCTACTCTTATTCAATCTCCCTGCTGATGTATATACGAGACATTATTCTATCAAGTTTTTGTGCTGTAGTAATTTATTGAGAATTTATTTAAAATATAAAGTTTATTTTACTGATGAAACATTAAATTGATTTAAAATTCTCTGAATTGCTACCCCCCCCCCCCACATGACCCTGCATAGGATAAGTAGTTTGAAATTGAATTAATAAATGAATAAATGACATCCCTCAATTGCCCATGGTGTATGACTGTGTGTATTAGTGCCTGATATACGCTGCATTGAGCTCCAACCCAGGGCGTACCCCTGACTTGTGCTGTATGCGGGACGCTGACTAAATAATCAGTGGCAAGATGTTCATTATATTTTCATTTCTTCTCAGTGAACATGTAGTCTTTACCACCCGGCACAAATATTTTTTTTCTTAAAGGGTATAAATTAGTATATGTACAGTATTTTGTAAAATTATGCCATTGTAATTTAAGTGTTTACTTTAATATCCTGCAGACAAAGTGTCATGGAGGGATGTAAAATATTCACTACTAAGAGCCTAACATAACCTAAATACTTTATTTAATAGTGAGACCAGGTTGCTAGATGTCCATATAAAACCACATTAATTCTTTAAACATTCTTAATGGAATGGAAGCAATAAGTCAGCTATATAAAACGAGTCATTTTCAGTTTTGGTCCAACTTAATTAATTATGCCTGCAATTTTTGGCTCTCTCTGAGATCCATGCAGTAATAAAATAATAAGTCACTTCAACCTTTTTCCATCCTTATGTTAGAAGATCCTTGGAAAAACAAATCCAATTTATACTGTCAATGTCAATCTTTGAGCCAAAACATTTATATTTTCAAGTAAAGGATGTTTTTGGCGGATTTTCTATTCAGACTATACTAATGTTAATTTCTCTAAATTAAATTAAGTGGCCAAATGATGGTCACTTAGTAATGGGGGCTAAAACTGCATTTAGAGTGGATTTTCTGACTAAAGGAAAACAAAAAAGACCAAAGCTTATATTCTGAGTTACATATACACTGCAAAAGTGAAATTGTTATTTCAAGAAAATAAACCTTTTAGTCCTCACTGATTAACTTTTTAATTGCATTGAGCATTGTGTGAATAAGATTATTTAGCTTATTTTAAGAGAATTGGTCATGGGCGGTCTTGATTAGATACTACGTCAACTTCTGAGTTATTTGTTATGTAACAAGTACAAATAGCCATTAAAGTTCAACAAATTAATATACAGGAAGAGAAAACATCTTATTTCAAAGCAGTACATATTTTTATCAGCACTGATTAGCTGTTTTATCTAATCAGATTAGATTACATCGTTTTTAAGAAACCTGGTCCTTGTTATTTGTTATATTATGTCCAATTTTTGTTATTTCTTTTGTAAAATAAGTGCAAATAGGTACTAAACTGCAATTCTATATTCAGGAGCTTAACCAGACCATTTACAATAGAGTGGCCAGAGTACACACAATGGCTTTACTGGGGTTCAATATGTGGTGGGGGGAGGGGTGGCAAAGAGATATTTTTGGCAGAAAAACTCATGGGAGGGGATTGCACAAAAATATGTGGCAAATCATGTTCCATTTTACTTGCAAAATGGAACACATTATGCAACCTGTCACCGGGGTCCAGGAGGAAGAGTCAAGTGTCTCCAGGGCTGAGGTAGGGTCTCCGGGCAAGGATGTGTCAGCAGTGACTGAAAAGCGCTGTACGTGTCCGCCGGGATTTGTACAGTGTTGTAGCAGGAGGAAGAAGGCTCAGAGACAAGTCAAGACTGAGAAGCGTGGAAACTCACTCCATTGGACTGTGTACTGACTGAAGGGAAGAAGAGGGAGGAGGGGAGTCGGGATTTTGACACCTGATAGTCTCGGTAATGTTTTATGGTTTCAAATGGACTTAGGAACTTTAATTTAATACTGTTTTAAGGGTTTGTTGTTTATGTTCTCTTTGTTGGGGTTCTTAGGGTGATGTTTCTATTTTTTTGGGTTTCGGTGTGTAATTGTTTACGAATGATGTTGGGTATTACATTTGTTGGATATTGGTTTTTAATTGTGATGTATGTTAAAATGTTATGGTGTGACGCTATGACTTGTGTTTGAGGCTTGTTGGTATGTGTCATGCCCTGCTTCTGAGACTACTATCTGCAGAAGACTTCATGAACAGAAATACAGAGGCCACACTGCAAGATGCAAACCACTAGTCAGCCACAAAAACAGGATGGCCAGATTTTGTGCAAAAGTACTGCAGAATTCTGGAAAAAGGTCTCATGGACAGACGAGACCAAGATTAACCTGCATCAGAGTGATGGCAAGAGGAAAGTGTGGAAACAAAATGGAACTGCCCAAGATCCACAGCATACCACCTCATCTGTTAAACATGGTGGTGGGGGTGTTGTGGCTTGGGCATGTATAGATGCCACAGGTACTGACACACTTCATTGATGATGCAACAGCCGATGGCAGTCATGCAATGAATTCTAAGGTGTATAGAAACATGTTATCTGCTCAAGTTCCAGTAAATGCCTCCAAACTCACTGGACAGCGCTTCATCTTGCAACAAGATAATGATCCAAAGCATGCTGCTAAGGCAACATGGGAGTTTTTAAAAGCTAAAAAATGGAAAATTCTTGAATGGCCACACCTGTTACCTAATTTAAATCCAATTGAGCATGCCTTCCATATCATGAAGTGGAAACTTAAACGGACAAGCCCCCGAAACAAGCAGGAGCTGAAGGTGACTGCATTAGAGGCTTGGCAGAGCATCATCACCAGAGAAGATACTGAGCACCTGGTGATGTGTTTGAATCACAGACTTCAAGCAGTCATTGCATGCAAGGGAGGGCACTGCATGCTTGGTCTAGAGAGCTAGTTCTCCTGGATGTTCAAAAAATTCAAAGTTGAAATATAATCTTTAAAAAGGCTGTATTTTTCCAGGTACAGCATGTTTTAATGAGTGTCTCAATCAAATTTGTTCTCAAATTTAATTTACGCGTTTCAAATTTACTTTTAATCCTTGAATTGTCATCAGGCAACATAATAAACAGGGAAACACACTTGCTTTGAGTGTATAAGTCTTATTATTGTGTGATTTAGACTAAATATATTATGTACTTAGTGAATAAAAGTCTTATTTTAGTACTTGATCTACAAACCCAAATCAGAAAAAGTTGGGACAGTACAGAAAATGCAAATAAAAAATACAGCGATTCTTAAATTTACTTTGACTTCAATTTCATTGCAGACAGTATGAACCCAGGATATTTCATGGTTTGTTTGGTCAGCTTCATTTCATTTATTAATATACATCCATTTCTGCATTTCAGGCCTGCAACACATTCCAGAAAAGTTCACTGCATTTTTTTTATTATTATTATCATTATTTGCATTTTCCATACCATCCCAACATTTTATGATTAGGGGTTGTACACAAGTACTGAGTACTTGTGTCTTAAACCTGTGCAATTTAGACTATTTTGCTTGATACAAGTTAAAAAATCCAATTTCATGTTTTATTTTTCCAGTTTTTGCAGTGTAATAATCTCATCTGGAAAAAAGTGAACATTCTTAACGTGTACAAAGATGAGTGATTTTTTTTGTTTCCTTTAGTTGATTTTTATGTTTTATAATACGTAGATATGACCCTAAATGTTCTGACATACTATCAGCATGGTGATGATGATGATGGTGTAACCGTATACTAACTGAATAAAATGGCCAAGATAATCACTCTTATTTTATTTGACTGGGATTTCAGTTTACAGCATTATAATCGTTTCACTTTTTATTATCCCAGTTTTATGTGTACGGATTTAAACAAAATGTATTTTTTTTTCCACATTTCTCTGCTATATCGGAGTAATTTGTTAAATTTCAGCACATATCAATTTAACCTATATCTAACTAATCATTTGCCTCAGAAACGTACCTATTTCAGTATCTGTTGTACATACGCCCTTTCATTTACTGCACTCTTTATTTCAAACACTCTGAAGAAATGGTACAATAAATGATAGCAAGAGATATTCAGTTTTATATGTTATTCTCTCCAGCACTGTGTCACAGTTGGCAGCATAGCCTCACCTTCAGGTTTGGGGGTGTATTCACACCCCTGGGCTGCTGTGTATGGACTTTGCATGGTCTTTCTGTGTGTGGGATTCTTATGGGTATCCCAATTTCCTCCTGTGGTTCCTAAAGGTGTGGCACAGCTGATTCAGCCTCCCAAAACAGTATTCGATTGTGTAATTGTGTATATCCCTGCCTTGTCCCCTATATTTTCTGAGACATACTGCAGGCCCACCACGACTATGTACCGGAAAAGCAGTTGGAAGAGCATGGTACACCTTCCATGGTGTACCATGCTCACTCCATGTGCTTCTCATCCGAACCAGATGATTCCAGTTATCACCCTAACTGGGTAAGCTGTCGTTACTGTGGACTTGGGCAGATCTGAACACAGAGACCACAGACCAGGGTTTAACCTGGTTTCTTCCCGTAAGAAGGGTAACAGGACGAAAACTGACTGACCCAGTGGGGTCAGTGCAAGCACATGACAAGGGTACAAGGAGCACTCAGAGAAAAAGCACTAAGCACCAACAGGAAGGCAGAGACTGAACAAAAACTGAAGAAGGCACAAGATGAAGCAGGGTCCTAAAGTAAGCTGGGTAGTCAGGTAATCATATGCAGGTGAAGAGCAATGATTGGTTGCAGGTGTGTGGGATGGGTTCGAAAAGGATGCTGGGGTGCCATCTGGTGGTCAAAGGGCAGATGGCACAACATAAGTAGTTTTTAATTAAGGATGAATGGAGGAATCTAACTAATCTTCTTTCACTCCGTACCATCAATTTGTGAAAATTTTGAATAATTTTTTATTTGTGGACTACGTTAAATATATGAATCCAGCTTCATGTTTCACTGCATGCTTTCTGATTTGATCCAAAGCATCCATTTTGGAAGATGGCATCATCCTAATAAAATATTGAACAATTGACTTCATAGCATAGTACCCTACAAAAAAGATGTTTCTTTTCAGTATGATATGCAGTTTAATTTGCATATTTCTTATTATTTGTATGTTCTGATAAATTGGAACACTTAAATGTTTTATATACATACCAACAGCTTGCAATGCTTGCATATTATTTGTTTTAAATTAACATTCATTTTATTCTAATATTTTGCATTTGAATAAAGGTTATATTAAGCTTTAAGCTCTGCAGAAATCTTTAGCAAGTAGGTAATGTGTCCAGACTTTGAAGGCAATGTACCAACTAAAGATTCTCACCTATAAGACGATCTGTAATAATGTGATGGCTAATGTTTAAAGCTCTGCAACTGGAGATTGCGATAAAGAACCAGACCAAATATGAGGTGTATCATGGCGCAACACAGGGCAGCAGGGCTCAGAGATTCTGTAAGGGTGTAAGGTAAAAGGAGCTGCCATTCTGCCAGCATTTCCATACCGACTCCCAAACCCCAAATCACCAAACTCATCATAATGAGCCATATTGTTGAATCTTTGCTCCAGTGTTACCTTCCCCTGCCAAAGGCGCTTGGGCTGCCATCAGGAGGAAAGCAGAGGAGCGCACTGGGGCTCCACAGCCAGCTGTCTTGTCGGTAACCATCTCTGCAGAGGAAACACCCAGCCCTAATCTATGCATGGGCTGCCACACAACTGTGACTTACCAGCCAGGTGCTCCTTGGAGAAGATACTGCAGACAGATGGGCTCAGCTTCCATTATGCTGCTCCTGCAAACATGTTCTGAAGCCTCATGAAGCTTCATTACAGAAGGCTAGCCCTGTACTTAGCCCAATGGCCTAATGAATTTCTGATTTTACAGGTTTTGTGTGGAAAATTTGGTGCAGGTGTTTGGAACTATGAAATTAAAATACCAAAAATCTTGAGCTACAGAATGTTCATCTTATGGCCATTCAAACTGGTTACTGTATGAGGCTTAATGCCCATACATTTAATGAAGTGCACAGCCACTCTTGAGTTTTGTAATACTTTGCAGAATTTGATACTGAATTTTCTCAGAGGCAGTAGCTTTCTTGTAAGTGATGCAATGACAGAGTGCTGGGCCAGCAATGACTGCATTCTGCTAGGTTACATTTACGTATACCCAAAAGCAATTATGTGTTTTCGGTCAAAAAGTTGTTGACAATGAACTTACTGTCTCTTGAGGACCTGTCTTCCTGTGCTTTCTACATATTTAAAATTTAATATGTATCCTCTTGACAGCAGTATTTCTTTCAAAACAATCTTAATGTCCATAGTTGAAAATAATGTCCTGTTTGCAAACCATTAACTGATAATTTACACTATGATGCTGGGCTATTTTGTAATCAACCTTTAGTGAAGAGACAGATATTACTGACTGGATATATTAACCCTAATGCATGATTTCAGTCATCCAAGCTGCAAAAGGAAGACACAATTTGCATACACTATAGGGACAAAAGTATTGGGACACCAGTTAATTGGGGTGGGGGGGTTCACATTCTTTTGGACTTAACTGGTAATTAAGCCATACTCATTGTTGAAACAGGTGTATAATTAAACACAGCCATGCAATCTCCAGCAACAAACACTGGTGGCAGAATGGGTCATGCTGAAGAGATTAGTGACTTTCAACATGGCACCACCATAAGATGCTACCTTCCCAACAAGTCACCATCAGATTTCTGCCTTGGTTAACCTCAAGTGAAGTGATTGTGATGTGGTAACTTCTATAAGCAACAAGAGTTCAGTTGTGATGTCACAGGCCACACAATCAGAAAGGGACCCGATGACCCAACTGCAATACCCAACCTCACTGATGCTGTTATGGCTGAATGGCAGCAAATCCCACCAACAATATTCATACATCTAGTGTAATGCCTTTTTCCAAAGAGTGGAGGCAAAGGAGGACCAACTTCTCATTTATACCCTTGGCTTTGGAATGAGATATTGCACATGCAGGCGTCCCAATACTTTTGTCCATATAGTCTACATTATATGTACATTCATAAGCAATTTAAGTACTCTCTGCTTGCAAAGAGAAAATAATACAATGTTTATTAGGCGTTCAAAAGATGCAGAAATTTTTCACATACGTTTTGCCAATCTAGTTTTTTATCTTTTTTGGTAATTCTATCATGCCTTCCTTGGGGTAAGTCAGAGTTTAAACAGTTTATTCAGCTTCATGGACTAAAAAGATAAAACTGCATTTGGTGCATTGTTGCTTCATTGAAAAGTGAGCTAAAAAGGAAATGAGTTAAAAAATGATCACATACAGAGTACATATAAAGAAGGATGGACAAGGATAAAAGCATTGAATTCTACTCTCTTGTTCTTGGCTGTACAAGTCATGCTGTAAACTAGTATAATTTATATCATTATTAATTTAATTTGTCACGTCATTTGCCTCTCTCTACCACCAGAGGGAGTGCCTGCACCCTCCTGGAACTTGTCTGTTTCCTATCTCCAAATTATCCACCCTACATAACTGCTTTAGTTCACTGTTTACTGACTGTACTGTTTAGTCATTTAAAATTTCTCTGGTCTCTAGTAGTGTCTTACAGGGAGTCCAAGACCACCTGTGCCTGCACTATGTGAACAAGCTGGTCACTTTCACTTTACTGGCCCCTCATATCTGGGAAACTCCCCATCCCATCACGGCACTAGGGTTCCCTAATGGGAGCATGTTTATTCTGTCCTCAGAACTGAAGCCTGGCTCTCAGTTGTGCTGATCTGGTGAACATCTGGTTCTCTGTCATAGACTCTACTGATCCATGGGTACCCCTGGCTGCAGCAGCATTATCCCTACATTTCATGGAAAACCAGAACCCTCTTAGAGGTGGACACTTTGTGCCATAACTACTGCCTGCATCATTATTTATCTCTGCAGAGTCCTCCCATTAAGCTGGCAGAACTGAAACAGAGCCACCATGTTTCCGCCTTACACAGAGTACGACTGCTCCATTGATCACCTCCCTGGCATGACTCCTCTGAGAGTCTTTGTATCATCTGGAACAGGAAGTCATCGCAGAAGCCCAGCAGAGAAACTAGATTCAAACATCATCATCCCAAGTGGCTGCAGGGTTTATTTTTTGTGGGCATGAAAAGCAGAGGGCTACACTCTTGAATAAATTATCCTGGACTTAACAAGATAATAGTCAAAAACAGGTACCCTGTCACCGTGATGAATACTGCAACCAAATCACTTCAGATCTTTACTAAGCTGGATTTGCACAGTGACTATAATTTGGTTTGTAGTGACCAGGGAGATCAGTGGAAGACAGTGTTCATAACTCCATCAGGCCACTACGATTATCAAGTTATGCTATTCAGTTCGGCAAACAGTCCAGCTCTGTTCTAAACTTTTATAAATCATGTTCTCTGAGATTTTATCACTCATTTTGTATCTGGCTATTTAAAACAATATCCTCATTTTTCCTATATCTCTTGCTGACTATGTCCATCATGTCCTTTCTGTCTACCATGTGCTCTGCCACAAACTATTTCACAAATTAGGGAAATTTTGTTTTTGGGCTGCGTCATGTCCACCACATACATAGCATTGAATCCAGAGAAAGTGACTGGTTTTGAATTGACCTTGCATCTCTATGGTAAAGTAGCTTCACCTATTTGCAGGATTGACAATTTTTATAGCCAGTTTATCCATAATCATAGCACCATCACTGCACCACACACTTGGATCACTTGTGAAGCACATACTTTCCACTGGGATTCTGAGGCCAAGTTTGCATTTGATGGATTAAAAAAAAATTTACCTCAGCACCCATCATAAGTCACCCAAACCTGAATCACCTGTTTACCATGGAAGCAGACGCTTCAGAGGTAGGGCCAGACACAATCCTGTTGTTGAAAAGATGGCAAACTCCACCCATGCAAATTCTTTTCCTAAAATTTTGTTACAGAATTGGGAATAGAGAACTCCTAGCCATCTTTTGGGCTTTGAATGAAAGCCACCACTGGCAACAGGGGGTGCATGGGAAAGCCTCCCATGCTTCATTCTCATCTTTCCTGATTGTACACTTTAACTGCTCTCCCCTGCCTGCAAGAAAATACATTCAGTAGAGGTTTACAGAACAGCAACCGACAGAAATATTCATAGCTCCTGAGTATTATGAAAATATTTCTATTCCTTAAACCTCACTCTATTTATTTTACCACTACAAACTATGCTACAATTTCTACTCAGTCAAACTTAATACTCGGTTTAACCCATTGCTTATCTTTCTCATCACCAGTTCCCGCTGGCACAATGTCAAATATGCAAAGGCCAGTAGAAGTTGAGGTGACACTTTAAACATTTCCTCTCATGCTAACACTAAAGGCTAAAGATGGCAAGAGCAGGGACAAAACAGACAATCCAGAGAACCATTCTTGGTGCAATAATTTACAAATTGTAGGACTGACTGAAAATGTCAAAGACCAATTCCCAAGAGAGATGCTCTCAGATCTGCTTCTTAAAGATGATTCTGATGCCTTCTCAATGCCTGCTGAGCTTGACCGAGCCAATCACATTTTTAAAGCCGAGCTTGCTAAGGGAGAATCATCCTGGTCTATGATGGTTTGCTTTCTTTAGGACCAAGTAAAGGAAGGGGTTTTGCAGCTAACTAGGAGGAGGGGTTAGCTTATCTCTCAGGACAGAAAGATATTTATTTTCCCTGACATTTGATCTCTCCTAGCTAAAAAGCCACCTTGAAATGAATCAAAACTAAACTATACAAGAAAGGCATCAAGTTCAGTCTTCATCACACAGCTGAGTTGGACTTTGTGAAGGTAAAGAACACAAATTTGGCGCTGTACCTGAAGCCAAACTGTTCTTTACATAACATATTGATGTAGATTGTTCATAAGGCTGCTGCTTGACATATAATACACAGAATTGTAAGTTCATAGCGGAGTTAAGACACTGTGTGTTAGTGGTTTTTTATTGTATTTACATTTTACAACAAAACTACAGTAATTTTATACAGTTAGATCTTCTATTTTTTGATGTTGGTGTTTATGGTTCAGGTTCTGTCTTTGTAAGAGAAAAATGTTACTAATTTCAGATAAACAGAAGTGCGACAGTTTTCTGTTCACCCTAGATGCGGTGGTGAACATAAGTGGGCTTGGAAGTGATGATTGGGTTACGTAATCGTTTCCATGCGTGGTTCATTTTTTCCTGCTCTTGTCTTTATTACTCTTGTTATGTTTCGTTTTTCTTATTAATGAAGTCCTTTCGTCCCTTGCTATTAGCATATCAAACTTTATCTTAGTGCTAACCTTGTCATCTATTGGGCTTGAACTTATATCCCTAATGCTCACTTATATCTCTATGCCCTAATTTTTCTCACTTTAAAAGACTAAAAGCAAATGTAATGCTCCTCCAGGAAACTAACTCATGCATAATAAATCAGACAAATTTTCCATTCCAGACTTAATGCTAGAGCCAGAAGTTCTGCCATATTGATACTCAGTCATCATTCACCTTTGGCTGCTCCCATCAGGGGTCATCACAGCGGATCAACAGTCTCCATCTCCTCCTGTCCTCCACATCTCACTCTGTCACACCAACCACCTGGATATCCTCTCTCACCACATCCATAAACCTCCTCTTTGACCTTTCTCTTTTCCTCTTGCCTGGCAGTTCCATCCTCAGCATCCTTCTCCAATATACCCAGCCTCTCTCCTCTGCACATGTCCAAACCAATACAATCTCACCTCTCTGACTTTGTCTCCAAACCGTCCAACCTGAGCTGACCCTCTGTTATACTCATTCCTAATCCTGCCCATCCTCATCATACCCAATGCAATTCTTAACATCTTTAACTCTGCCACCCCCAGCTCTGCCTCCTGTCTTTTAGTCAGTGCCACCGTCTCCAGCCCATATAACATAGCTGGTCTCACTACCGTCTTGTAGACCTTTCCTTTCACTCTTACTGGTACCTGTCT
>JAACJT020022290.1:27746-38484 GCA_009936485.2 Gymnarchus niloticus | reverse complement strand
CTGACACTCTTCTCCACCCACTCCACCCTGCCTGCACTCTCTTCTTCACCTCTTTTCTGCACTCCCCGTTACTCTGAGCTGTTGACCCCAAGTATTTAGTCAGCCTGTTTGCTTTAACTGAAATGAAAGCAATTTCAAACAATTGTAAGCACCACCTCTGTGCCTTAATTAGCATTCTCTCTGCTAATTAAGAACCCTGTGACTTTGCCTACAAAACATCTAAATTTGTGTATGCATTAAGGTTGTTTACATAGACAAGAGGGGCTGTAGATCACTCTCCTGTCGCATTGAATTCTCACGACAATGCTCCACGTTAGTGTCATTAATTAATCATCTCATTAATATCCCGCTCCCCATTTCCCGGATCTCTAATAGCTTTTCTGAACATCATCTGTGACATTCTGAATATGGAATACATTTGGATGCTGCTGCACTCCGTGAACATTATTTGCACAAAGAGCTAGGCATCCTTACATAACAGCAGGCAGGTCATTCGGGTAAATGACAGAGCATTGTGACATTCTGCATCCACAAACAACAAGTTCCTGCATATAGTGAGTCCAATAACACTCTAATTTATCATGATTTCACTAGTGGTAAGTTTGTGTTTTTCTTTGTGGGCGAATCCTTATGAACACTCAGCTTATGCGATTGGTTTGGTCCCTGGAGTGATCGTACCAGTCATGATCACGCTAACAAAGACCCCCCTCCACTATGAAACGACTGAAGTGCTTAAAAGTGGAGGCGACTGTGGCTATGGATGTGGTGGTGGACACCATAGAAGCGGCCAGCAAAGAGAGAAGAGGCCTAAGGATTTATTCATCCCAGCCAAATCCAGTAACAGTCTGTGTGTAATCTGGGAGGGGGAAAACGAAATAGGCAGGCTGTGTTGACATGTGCACGTTTAAAGGTTGAATGACACACAACTAAAATGCAAAACATTCTGACGGGTGACAGTTGTTTAGAAAAATACATCACAAATACTGAACAGTGAGACGTTTTTTAACTTTACACGTATACAGTTTGTGTACTATGCAAGACCACAGTACAGATTATTAATTTTTAGTTGTATCCCATAATTATTAGTTACAGCATTTTTTCATAGTCGCAGCTGAACTGTTTTTGTTTGTGTGAGGAACTCAGACCCACTATATGCAGGATAAAAGATATTAGATCTTGAGTTCAAATTTTGTTTTCGAGGTCACATTATGTTTTGGAGTCCATCCATCTGTATGGTGTCCTCAGTAGATACCAGCCAGCTCATTGTGACGGTCTTTCAGCTTGAAAGCTCTCTTAATGAGAGCTCTAAATGAAATCGATTTCTCCATCAAGGATGCACTTTCCTTGCATCACGCTGGGAATTTATGGTGAAACTTTCAACGTAACGGCCACCACGATTTATTGCTGGCTGTCAGTATCTACTGCGCTGTGGAAATTTTCAGCTTGGTGAAAACCTTTGAAAGACGTTGCTCTCGGAAATTGAGAAGGATCGAAAAAAGCAGTCAGCTAGAGAAAGCTGCCAGTGATGTAGATGATTATAACTGTGAAGAGGTATGCATCAAGTACAAGATAAACAGTAATATAATTAAAAGATCTCTCTATGATGGCATACGAAAACTATTTATTAGGGATAATTTATTCAAGATGGGAAGACTGATACTGTGATGTTTATTCTTGTGTAAGGTCCTGAACTCATCCTGACAGTCCACTTGTGATTTTGAAATAATACAAGTACTCGGGCAACATGACAGAAAGTTTATTGTGTTTTTTGGCTGAAATAATTTCTGCCCCTGTATTACGTATGGGAGTAAGACGTCCGGGGAGATGGTGTTTGTGTACACAGATAGCCTTTCAAAAAGAGGTATGTCATAAGTGGTGAAAAGGGTCAACTCTCCGTCAAAATGGCAATCACAAAAAAAAACTCAATTCACTTCTGCAGCAGCCAGAAACAGACTACTCTTTTCCTGAAGATCAAAATGTCATTGTGGCTGGTTGCTAAATTGGAGGTTCCGCAGTATCACAGTTACTACGGGTTATATATGGTTGGCTTCTGACTGCATTCTGTGGGGGGTAAAGGCCAACTGTGTTCTTCTGTCGTTCTTCCAGTCTCCTCTCTATTGCGACCCCTACTGTCTGCCATGTGCAACTAAGCGAACAGCAGTTTCCCCCAGGTGCATACGTCACTCAGTGAAGCCTGTGGCCCAGTCGGCGAACAGAAGTATCTGCCAGTGCCCAGGTTGGAGGACATGTATGATGGTTTACACCTGTCCCAATTCATCACTGGGAGGTGGGAACTTACGAGGTAGTGGCCTTTTCCAGAGGAAAAATATGGACAACAACACAAAACAAATTAGACATTTTGGAACCTAACCTGCACTGATTTTTATGTTGCTACATACCTCTATAATCCATATGTGAATCTGTGAACAGTGATATACTCCATATTCTGTATGATTACAAAACTACAGTACTGCACAGACGGTTATTCAGGTCGGGCTGATGTCAATGCCTCAGACTGATATTAGCTAAAGTCAGACACTGGGTTGATACTGAAAGAGACAATCCAAAGCCCAGTTCTGTTTATATACCGCAAAAAAAGCCAAAGTAATGGAAATGTACTATCCACACATTAGCTGCACAATATGCGTTGTGGATCACGTGATTCCGAACATGCTTTCAGATAATGGTGCCTCGCAGAAGTTGCTGGGAGACTCTATTTAACGACCAGATAAGGAACGAATGCCAAAGAGTCAGCTTTTACTGAAAATGCTTTTGGTTTTGGCTGGCGAGGTAATGTTTGAAGTGATATTTTTCAACTGTAAAAGTAATTAAATAAGCTGTTGTAACTCCATTAATTAGCAGTTATGAATAAGAATGTTTTTCCCACCTGCCCAGTGCATCAAACAAACCCATGGGGCATTTCAAAATTCATTCTCACTCCTCGGGCAAATACACATCGAAAGCTGCCGCGGCAGATGGGGAATGGCTCGTTTCGGTTGCCATGCCAGCCACACGAGTCAGTTTATTTATGTTCTTTTCACGTGTTTCCCTATGCCATATCTAATAAAGCGAATCATGCCTAATCGGGCAGGATAGTGTTAGCAAGCAACAATACAGCCTTTCCTTCAAGAGGCTTGTCATAAACAACAGAGATGCAATTGATAAATTCAACAGAGCATTCAGAGCTAATCTCCACTGTTTTTAATCTGCTGAGCATGGTGCATTTTTTTCTATGTGAAAAGTCGATTGTGTTTTAATTCTTTTGTTAGCATCTAGAGAAACAGCAGAATGTTTAGCTTGAGGTGAAGGGAGTTGTATTCTGGAACTAAAAAAATCAAATGTAATAATAACACAAAGAAACAAATTAGAAATATTGCCTGACAGTTAAACAAATGCACTTTAAATACCAAACAGGGGCTGTCTGGATTACAGAATGCTCAGAATACCCTTACGGCTGACAGAAGATCCCATGAATGAGGGGGACAGAGGATGGGCCAAGCCAACAGGTGACAGCGGTTGGGGACAGGAAATGGGGGCCAGGGGATGGGCCCACACCCAGACTACTCAGTTCCAAAAACAGCAGGGAAAACCTGCCCCTCCCTCACTGCTATATTCAACTTAAAGGCCCTGCTAATAGCCTAGAATTAGCATCACTTGGCCCACTGTATTTAATGGAAATCTACAATATGTGCTAAAATTAATAATAATAATGGAAGAAATAGATTATGATATCAGTAACCCAGCTGAAATAAAGATATCCATAAACATGATCATCTGTATTAGCATGAAACACACATTACTTACATGCTGCACAAATCAAGTGTCAGGTATATTTGTAAGTAAGGTGAATTACCATTAGCTCACAATGACACAACAAGAGGCAACAAGCTCAAAGCATCTGTTGCTGAGATGATTCCACGCAATGCCTGTGAGGGCAGTACCTCAGGGAGCTCAAATAATGTACGTTTAACTCTGCTAGGTACTGTGACTGCATGGGACAAAAGAGGCTTTAAAACGCGCAGAGGGTGGGAGTATCCTGAACTAACCAATCAATGCTGACACTAAATGAGGCTTTAAAACCCATGGTTGGTGGGACTATCCCAAGCTAACCAATCAATGCTGACACTAAATGAGGCTTTAAAACCCACGGTGGGTTGGGAGTATCCTGAACTATCTCCTGCATTGATTGGTAGTTTGGGATACTCCCACCTACCACAGGTTTTGAAGCCCCATTTTGTCCTATCGCTATTAAAAATGGGGCCGGTATGCCGCGTTGTTCAATATGGGTGCGATGTCTCGTCCGAATGCTAATGTACAGTGAAACTGTACTGAGGGTATCACGTTTGTGCTTCAGGCTGTGCATGCTGAGTAACAGTGTCAGCTGAGAGTATAGAATGTGATGTGATGCTATCTGACGTTTATTTGTCCAGGGGAGCATTTTTATCCTGTTTACTGGTGGGTCTGCAAGGTAGGCTCAAATTTTACACCAGGCACTACGTTGAAACTGTAAATTAAATAAGAACAATGAGCACATTACAGGATTAATTTAGACTGTAGCTGCTGTTTATTCTGGGCTTCTTGTTCCTTGGCCCCCAAAGTACTGATGGAGAACAATTAGCTAGCAGTAACCGTCTGGTGCAGATGTTCTGGCTGTACACGTCCTTCGCGAGTTGAATCACCGACAGTCATTAACAAAAGGGAGGTGCGACAATTAAGCAAAGGGAAGAGGCAGGAGCGCAGCTCACGTGAACCTCAGTGCACTAATTACAGAGTCAAAATACGTCCATTGGCAGGGAGGACAATGTGGGGGCAAAATGTGTTTCTGAAGCTGCTCCATGAGAAACGCTATGGCATGGGTTCGTGTGAAAGCCCACGGTAAGTAGTCATTAGTGGGAGACGTCAACCGTTACAATGTGAAATACCGCAAGGCTGAAGGGGCAATAATGAGGTTATTGTTGCTGCAGTTTCTTTCCCTGCACCATACTGTCAGAACCAACTGGTACTGGGGGGCGATGTGTAATTCCAAGGGTTAGTAATCTATGCCTGTGTCTGGAAGGTTGTTGGTTCAAATCCCATGGCTAACAAAGTAATCAAATCACTGGCGAATCCCTCGAGCACAGCCCTTAACTCCAAGCAGCCAAGGATGCTGGCTGACCCTGCAGTCTGTCTGCAAGTTCCTTACTAGTATGCGATGTGGGAGAAAGGGATCTGCTCAGTAGGTGAATGTAATGCTGTAAAAATGTAGCTGAAACATTGATTTATAAAATGGGTTAGCATTGGCAATATGATTCATTGAACTGCATGGTCTTTAATGCATGATGCAAGAATCAGCTCATTCTTTCTTTGATAAATTCTGCCCAGTTACATCATCCGTTGGAAATGACTGAAGTATCCTAGTAAATTTTTAATGTGTGACTGACCCCTCTCCAAAAATAGCTCCGGTTTAAACTGTGTATTATAATTTTATTATTTAGAAAGTAAACGTGAAAAAGTTGTACTCTTTCTCAATTTCACACAAATGGAGGTTTTTTAATCTGGAGTAGACTCTAAAAATTTTAATGAAATTTCAATTAATAGGTAAACCGTTGAATGCATTTAGCCATAAAACATCCAAATGTAGCACTACCTAAAAAGGCATTATTATGCACAAAGTTATTGTACTAAAACCTGTGGATAAATTTTGATGATCCTAATTTATTGCATTTTTTTTTCTTTTTACCTTTATGGGTTGTAATTAATCTAAATTTTAATTTAAAAACATATAAATGTTTTTTTCTACTCTCTGTAAAATACTACTGCAAAAGTACTGTAAAATACCAACAAAACATTTGTGAGTAAATGGTTTGAAATTAAGTGAAATTTGAATGGGTAAGAAACATTAAATGTACCTTATTGGAGTGAATATTTATGAACTGTTTCTGTAAAAATCAGGCAGCAACTATAAATAACGAGCTCCTGCCTCTGTCCCTGTTCTTCCCTCGAACCCAGGAATGATCGAAGCTGAATGATCCTCCCTGGTTTTGTGACAATGCTTCACGCAAGGAATGCTGCAGTCAGATCAATATTAATTACCAATCTACCGACAATCACCTCTGAGGAAATTACAAACATGTGTTCGGAGAGTACCGACCATCTAAGGTTCATTAGATGTCTAGAGTGAGATACAGGGAAAAAAAAAAAAAAAAACTAAAAAATCATCAAGCACTGCAATTTTCAACATGCGTAGTGTATATAAGACGCCGCTGCGAATTAATGTCCTGGGTGTGTATCAATGCAATTTCAGTCTTATTTCGTCGTTGCGGCATGATTACCCTGTCGTTTTCGGAGTTTTGATGACCAGAGTTGAACTAGGACACGTTGTTCAAAGCTCTAGTGACTGTGGCCCCCGATAAACTCCCCGCGATCATCAACATGGTGCGGTAACATTGAGACATGGTGTGATGCCATCTTGGGCTCAAGGGACAGGGTAGTCATTTATAGTGTTTGAAAATCCCAGACCGTATTGTTTGTCACACACATTTTTGACCATGGAGTCCCTGACAAACACGATCGGGTAAGTGATTTTTTTTTTTTTTTGCTGTCATGTCTGTCAAAGCATATTACCCAGGATAATGCAAATGCTGAAATTGAAAGCTCTTCCTTTTCAAGAGGCTTCGCAGGTGACGGAAAGCAACGGAGAACTCAATACAAGGCCGGCGGCATGAAAGCCAGCTCCTCCCGGAGAGAAAGAACCCAGTGTGCATTTAAAATGTGCCCAGTCAAAAGAAATGAGTGGCGTCGGGGCTTAAAATTAAGAAGGTTAAGTAAAAATATACAGCTGACATAGCAAACTCATTAAATGCATTGGACTATTAATTCATAATGTCACCTACAGTGTGCTACAGGGTTATTGAGACTCATGAAATGAAGAACAAGACCAGAATATTTAAGATTCAGTGGCTCTGTTTTTGGAAAAAAAAAAAAAAATAGCTTGTTCGCCTTTTAGGTAAATTAATATTCATCTGACTGATCTTGCATCTGGTAAATTGAATAAAAGCTTATGTTAAAAAGCTTTAATATATGTAAAGATTAGTGTACAATCTGAAAAAAAAATGGCTTTTAACATGTGATGATTGTTTACGTAGGTTTGCAATTGTGTGTATAAAATTCAGTTCTTTTTTGTGGGAAATGCAGCATAGCATTTGAGAAAAGCATGCGGCGTTGTATGTATGAGTTTAATTGGACTACTCCACATTGTATAACCAGTTCTGCTCTGGTCTCTACTCTGCCTTGTTAAGGCCTGATATGACAGCTTCACAGTTTATTGGACGTTCAGGGAAAATAAATCTGGGATCAATATTAACACTTAGGACTTGCTGCTAGTTTCATAGCAACCCCCAAACCTTGTTATAGCGGTTTGCTCATAGTGCGCCATATTTCAATTACTTGGTTTCTTCAGCTGCTGGAAACCCCCAGCGATCCCAGATATGAATCTAGAACATTCTGTGCTGTAGTATCATGCCAATATTTAGCATGTCAATTGCACATGGTGACCCAGAATCCTTGCTTCTATTTAAGTTTAGTTACTTAGCGAACACCCAGAGCTGCCTACTATAATTTCCCGTTTATCAATGTGTGTGGATTACTGAGGTGAATTAGGTTAAGCGCCTTCTTCAGGAGTGCTTGTTCAACATCCTGGCCTTTCCTTTGACTTGAACCAGAAACATTCCAGTTACAAATGGAGGTCCTTATCTAACAGACGGCCGAGTTTTTCCCAAGCTGCGGTGTATGACATTAGTTGGTGCACCATTGCAGTTTGGTTTCCATGCAGCTGTCACTGTTATCAAAGAAGTCAACGGGTGAATAAGGTGATACAGCTCGCTGGACTTACTCTGACCTGTGAGACTGTCAACAATCTGTTTAACAGAGTAGATACACTGAGCTTCACCATGGTAACCATCTATACCGTGTAACTTATGGAATAACCCCAGAGTCCTGAAATGAACACCTGGAGCCTATTAATGAATGAAGAGCAGTGAGAGATGAGAACGCATGTCCAGTCTGTTTGGTTGGCTTTCATGGGGTCATTTAATTGGCAGATCAACAAATGTTTATGACCCATCATGAAATCTAGTCCTGGGGCCCCTTTCAGAAAGCGGATTTAACAAATCCTATAGTGAAACCTGAATTCTGGATTAGGCGAATGGGGGAAATTAGGGGAGATTCAGGGAATCGACAAATCTTGAAATCAGGCTTTCAGTTTTCTCCAGCCAGAATTTAGGCTTAACTCTTGGATTTGTTAAACCCACTTTCAGGATTGGGTCGCTGATGTTATTCCTTGTATAGTTCTTTGACTCATTTCAATCCAGTCATGAAGAAAGCATGTAATGTGTAGCCTTTTAGCAAGTCTGCTATTGAAAAGCATGTGTCAAACAGCTTTTAGCCTGAAGACGGTACACAAAGAGTTTAAGGGGTTACATATGGTGTTCTGCAGCAGTGCTCCTATGGTGAAATGTAATTGCGTTCTCTTGCAATACGCTGCAGTCTTGCGATAATTTGCAACGGCTCTTTAGCAAGTGTGTTACTGCACGGGCATCGTTCGTTAATGGCGCTCGGTCCCACTGGAGCTGCCCTAGACTGCCTCAATCGATCTGTCTCAGACGTTTTGCAGTTGCAAGCTGGGAAGAAAACCCAGCCACAGGCCCAGCAGAATCATTTTCAGAATATGTCTGCGGGGAAACCTGCATCATTAAATGTTGGTTAGTTATGCTACAAACGACAAAATCAATATATAATGCGGCAACATTGCAAAGATTGCACAATGGTTATGCAAAATATTATCTCTGACATACCACATCAGCTACCAGGAGGACACTATAATGCCCCAAGTCACAGTTTGAGTGTTACCATGGTGACTGATCAGGCATGCTCTGCCAGGAGAATGTTCCGGTCATGAGACTTGGGTTGGACTGTGGATGAGGAGCGTCATCTAGGTGGATTCAGGGAGAGAAAGTGAGTCAGTCTGTCTGTCTCAGTGAGCTGTGTTTCAGCCACGGGCTTCTACGAGATACGAGAGCCTTGGTTTTCCTGCCTCTGTTTTGATCATCTGAAGTATGCTGTTCAGAAAACACTCAGTATGGATTAAGAAACCAAAAGAAAAAAAACATTTGCAAAAATAAGGGGAACAGAAAAAAATCCACAAGACACAGCCCCCATCTGATATTTTGTAGCCCCTCCCACGTCGCTATAGTCTACCGGCAGCGCCAAAAACGGACCACATGAATGTTAATACATATAACTCACACTTTCAAAATATTCTGTTCTACAGTGTATGTTTAAGACTTGATGCCAATTAGATGCACTCACGTCAAATTATCTCTCCCCGGCCGACATAAGCTTTGTTCGCTTAAATTAAGTTAAATTGAACAAGGACTAACACCCTGTCGAGAATTATGGGAAACTTTCACCCCTGCAAGGTTATCAAGTGCCGTGTTCTTTGTATAACAACACAGAGGTGTAACAGATGGCAGAGGAGAAGCCTGTTGGCTGAGGTCTCCATGGCAGATCTAGGGCTAGCCGGGTATGCCCCCCCACGTGTGCCCGCACATCTGGGTTGGCCAGTCGTGCTTTACCAGATGTTTAGCCCCTATTCCAAGCTATTATGGACTGGCAGAAAAAAATATTTAAATATGACACAAATAACTGCACGTTGTTTTAAAAGCTGATCAAGTATATTGAACTCTACATATTTTACAGTAAGACTTTTTGTGTGGTGAATCAGAAGGAATGCAGGAACAATATATTATTTAAACACTGTATTTTTTGTCTGTCTTTTCATGTATTTTCAGTTTTCATTTTGTTGGGCTTAAAACTAGCAGATTTTTCTCTTCATGAAACTTAAATGTAGCCACTTTTATTAAAGTACAGTATATACCAAGAGCTGTAAATGGTGACATAAAACTTTGTGGATCACTACACCCCAGAAAAAGTTAATTTAATTGGCTTGGTGTGAGTTTACATTTGTTCCTGTTGTTCATTAAAATTTCCTGTGGCAGTTTCGGCTATTTTTTTTATGACTGTCAGAGCTTAAGAGCAGGCTGTTGTAATTACACCAAGTCCAGGCTGACAAACATTTCAGTAGTAACTCAGACGCAAGGAAATTCAGGAAGATGAAGGACAATGTGTTGAGGGCAAGTCCTCCCGTCATTGGCTGGGCTTCAAGTTTCTTGGGAATACTTGAATTACCCACAATCCCCCGTCAGTCAGCCTGAGCCCCACAGGCCCATCCACCACCATTATTCTCGAAGCCAGGCTGAGACGGATCTGGCAAGTGCTTCCGAGTTCTAGCAAAGTGGAGGCTCCTTAACTCAGACACTCTTTAAATTCTATTATTGATACAAGCTGCCATGAATTATAAGCCAATTGACTGAAATTTTCCAGTGTCTGCCAGAGATGGCTCATCATCAGTAGCAGGAAAGTAATGTGGGCCTTTGCTAGGCACAGTGATGATTCAGGCCAAGCTTACAAAATCATGGGGATGTTTTCAATTTAACTACTTTCAGAAAAAAAAACTGATATAAGGAAAATGTGTTTAATGACTATATTAATAGCTATGATTCAACATTGTACAAAAGAACGTAAGACTTCCTTTTTCTTCTCATCTTGAATTAACTAGCTTAAAAGGTGCCTGACAACATGAGCAGCAAGTGACAACAACCTTAATTTTCTGTTAATACATTCAATAGAATTATCATTTGTA
>JAACJT020022290.1:12330-27646 GCA_009936485.2 Gymnarchus niloticus | reverse complement strand
GGTGCCTGACAACATGAGCAGCAAGTGACAACAACCTTAATTTTCTGTTAATACATTCAATAGAATTATCATTTGTAATGATGGATGTTTCAGTATATTGATTATCTAATCTATGACATCATTTTCTTGGACTGTAAACAAGCTGCATACATGTCAATCTGTTTTTTTCAGTCGAGTCTAAACAAATGAACTGTACTTTCTACCACAGTGAAGGATTCTACGCATTTATGAGGCAGTTTTAACACCCATTTCCACTGCGTGTTTTGCCACTTTTCTAAATGCTCGCTCCTTTTGCTAATATATGTCAGGAGTAACGCAGCCCAATCACAGAACACCCACACACTAATTGCAAGGTTGTAGACAACTACAGTCCATATGGAAAGAGACAGCCGGAAGGCGATCGTTCTGTGTGACTTGAGCATGGTGTTCCTGTGGGGGGGAATCACCTGCCTCTCTAAGAAAATCAGCCCTCGGATGCACAAATGAAAAAAATCACCAGCCCCTTTAAGAAAATCAGCCCTCGGATGCACAAATGAATCAAAATTGTGTCAGGTGTGAAACGTTGGTCATGCAAATTTACTGTGAGTTTTTGATCCTTGCAGTGAGACCATGGATGATAGAATTCGTAGCTGTTTAAATGAAATTGGGTTTATTATGTTTTGTTTATACATTTGACTCCTGGTACGAACACATCCCATCATGATGGAATTTGTTTACTCTCCGATAAAAGAAAATTTTGAGGAATAAGTGGAAAAAATTGCATTTTTATGAAGAGAGCTGGATGTGACACTTCTTGCTGTGGTCAATCCCAGTTTCCATTTAGAGGACACTACCAGGGGAATCGGACAGCTTTCCTTGACAATGACATGCTGTAAAACATTAGCTATTAATCTGCAAGGCTGGTCAAGGGTAGCAAATAATACATCTTGCAATAAATGTAAAATGCAATGTTTGTCTTTTGTTCTCCCCTGTCTCTTCATTATATGGTTTTTTGTCCCACAGTGCTGCCGTAGGATACTACGGTAGCCCGGAGGAGTTTCTTTTTTGCACTTGAATGCACATGACCGTTCATTCTGTCAGAATTACTGTCAGTCATCTGAAGACAAGATATATGGCATGTTGACCGCTGTGTTTTTTTTTTTTGTATTCTTGACATACCTCCTGTGTAGGGCTTTATAAATATAATACCATATGCTTTGTTTCAATGTGAAAGCAGTCTGAAATGATTTTGGTGTGGGGAAAAAAAAAAAAAAACTCCAGGAACGTCAGTCGAGAATAATAGCGCTAAGCATGTTGGGGACGGAAGCGAGAGTTTTGGGCCAATGGGGACCGTGATGCTCTTTTTCTGGATATTGCAGCCTGCTGGACGGATTGCAAAGCACGTCTCTGATCTATAGCAGTGGCTTATGGTTCCTTGGGAGAATGGCCAGGCCAAAGCAACGGGGAGGCTTGGCTGCGATTGATAGGTGGCTGACAGAAGCCAAGAAAAGGATTGGTGTGGTGCTCACAGCCGGGATGTTTGAGAGCTTCCATTTTTCCCATGGCTATGTTAATAATCATCTCGAAAACAATTATCGATTTATGTTCCAGCATAGGTTGGGTTGTGTGCTCCCGAGAGAAAGGAGAGGACAGAAATTCTGACAGTCGTTCTGTAGTCTTTTGTAAGGACAATAAAAGACGGGAGAAAAAGTTTGCTGGGGGGTCTGCTTTCAGACCAGCTGGGGACACTTTCATCAGTCAACACAAGCTGAGAACAAAAAAACAGAGGATGATGCCAAAGCATTCAACCTGGGACTCGTAGCTGTGGATAAACAACAGATTATTAAGAGCTAATTATGTTGCCTAGCATATTTTAGAAAAGGAGTGTTTTTGCTTGCGCATCCACATTTGGAATCCTGTCGTCTAGCCCATCTTATGTGAAATGTTGCAGATGAAAAGAGGCAGCACGGGCTTGCCGATCAAGCTGTTTTTCTCATTTGTTCAGAGCAACGTTGAGTGTCAGTGTGAGAAGGACTTCAGATGGGACACTCAACGTTATGATTGTCACGGCGATGACAGAGGGGGCCACAGATCGGCATTGTAAAACATGGGAGAACAGACAGAGTGTTTATATGTTAAAGGCAATAAAACTCCAGGGTTGATTTGCCACAGTTCTGAAGTGGGACTCCTGAATTATGGCAGGAAGTAAATTCTGCATTGATGAATAGTCTTGACTATGGTAATTATGAGACACGAGGGGCGTGGCCGTCTTAGGAAGGAGAGGCCGGTGTCTGGTGCTCGTCGTATTGATGCAGCTGGCCTCTCCCTTATTAACATTCACTGAAACTGAACTATTTTCTTCGGTAATTCAGCAGCTGCGTCTGCCCTTACCCTTACTGTCAACCAGCTATAAACATCCCAAATGGCAATGTCAGTTGTGCCAAAACCTAAGCTAGGCATTTCTTTTTTTTTTTTTTTGTCCTGATTTCCGCTGTGCTAAAACAGGAGGGGGACCACAACCCAAACATTACTGAGCCCACGCGATTGGACGCTTCCTGCACCGTGCCTGTCTGCCCTCTCAGTGGGGACTGACGCAGGTACTCCAGGTTGAGGCAGATGGCCGAGGTGGATCAACAAAGACTCCTCTGGGTGGCGGGTGGGAAGCTGGGGCAGCGGGGGCAGGAATACGGTTTCCGCACCAGAATCTTCAACCTTCTGTTACCCCCCCGCCTCTCTCTATGGTTATATCTAATAATAAAAATCCTGCGTTGCTCTGTACATGCATTAGAAGGCCTAACATCATGCAAAAATGATACTAATTAGCACATAGTGATAAAGGTAACAATACTGAGCACTGTATATGCATGCATAATGACAATGAAAATAGACAAGACAATACAATAAGTGCTTGAAAAGTCTAAAAATTCCTGAGAGCTGAGGCCTGGGTTCTGTTTGAGTCTCAAACTGTGCTTCAGCGGACTACTGAGCATGTACTATGGCTCGTACAATACTGTTAAAAAGACGGTAATTTGCGTAAAATCAGAAACTCGGACAAAAAGCAGAGAAATCCCGTGATGTCAGCTTGCTCCAAAAGCTGACACTCTCTCATGCTGCTAGCATAACGGACAGCCTCTGTTACGAGAATCAGCTTGTAAATAAACTTGATGACCACCACACTCACTTCAGACGTGGATGATAATCATAATGACAGTGTGTGTATCTGTGCATCTGTGTGTGTGTGTGTGTGTGTGTGTGTGTGTGTGTGCTCTTTTTTGCTAAATTCATGAGGAAAGAGTCGACAATGAGGCAGCAACACCAAAAAAACTGGCTTCGGGTGACGTCCCCATAAGAAAAGCATGTGTTGTTTTAACAAGTTTTATTTTTTTAATCAATTTTTAACCAGCTTGTGAGTGCCAGCTATGTCCCTCATCTTTAAAGGGCTCCTGGCAGGGTGATTTCAGAACAGCCTGAATGAACAGGTGAATCCTCCCTGGGTACTTTCATCTATTTCCTCTTTGTTGTTAATCCTGCCCCTCCCCCCACCCTCAATCCCTTCTGACCAACTGTCCAGTGTATGAGCCAGAAGGACCATGGGGCCACACCTGAACAGCCCACAAGTTGGCAGTTACGGCTCTGCAGTGACTCTACGGCCTCTACAATGAGCAGGCCTAGGACTCCCGCTGCTGGGCGTGGCCCAGGGTGAGCGTGAGCCAAGGAGTGATTGACAGCTGTAATGACCAGTAAAAACATCGATCTGTGAAACCTTAAATAGCCCTGAAAGCAGTAAGCTACCTCCCGGCCTGCCTGCGTCTGCACATGGGACATGACCGACGGATAAAATATCTCGACGTGCTGAAGAAGTGAAAGAAGAAGGGTAGGATCAGCTGCGACAGCAGGTTTTTACAAATGTAAACACGCATCTTTCAGTTGGAACATTAGCAAAGAGAAAGTCAAGTGCCCATGGCTAAGAGGGAGGAATGATGGCTGTACTGCGCAAATCAGAAACCAGGCCATCTCCAAGGCTTTTAGAGAAGCCATTCTTGCAGGAAATGATCACCCATGCTTTAGCGTTAAAAGAATCTGTCCTCTATTGTTCCGAAGGGTCGAATGGTCTGAGCCAGTCCTGTGTTGCGACACACAATCTACAGAGCCGTGAAGGATGACCAAGGTCAAAGCTCGCACACGTTCTTATCATTTTTCTCCTCCCATGAACGTGACAATGAGAGGCAATGACCTTGCACAAAGCCACGTACAACAAAGCCTTGACCGTGCCTAATAAATTGGCAACCACTCCCCCCCACCTACCTCAGTGATATTTAATGCCTTATCAAAGGAAATTCCATTACCTTTTCACAGGGAGGGAGGGTTTATTGAACTAGTCAGAAAACTCCATGTTCTCTAAGGATGTGCTACATACTCAAGGTCAATTGCAAAACTTGTTATCTGTTAATGCATTCAGTATAAACTGAATCACCAGTAGGAAGATGTCTTCTCAGATCACCCCTCAAACGTGTCCAATTTCCCACAAATGTTTGTGCAGGTGTATTTCAGTATACCTCTTATATGAAGCACCAGGAACGTGTCATAAGACTGATTGTTGTGAATCACCCTGGAAACCTGTGACCCGATACTATGTGTTCAGCCTTTCTTTGTTAATCACAGGCATGCCTATAGGCAGTCATGTGCGATGGTGATTTTTATGGTGTATAGGATGGGACACCGCCATCGATCATGTGTCATCACAGTGCACGTGCGGCGAGTCCAAATAGACAAGGAAACCAAGTCATAATCAGCACAAGAAAACTTAAAATAAAAGTTAAACTGTCATCAAAGCACTGCTTAAACTTGGTAATCCGTTTAGCTGCAAAGAGTGAATCTGGGCTGATTAACAGCCCAACCACGGTGTCCGGGCTTTAATGCTCAGCGGACGGCTGGTGGATGCGGCGAAACATGTGACTGAAGAACGGCACGGCATTATGGCACACGGGACGAGCTGACCCCTGATCCATAGCATGGGAAATAAAGACTCAGCTTGGTAGCTGTCACTACGGAGACCAGCAGCAAGTCTCAGAAATTAAAACAATTCCAGTGCCGCTGAAATCCGTCGTTGTTGGAGATAAAGAGCACTGATTCCTCGAGCTCTGGAGATCAACTGAAAAGCCGCAGGAGATACATTGTGAACCCTCATGATGTTCTGTCTGTGAAACCTGGACACTACAGCAGGTACCCCTCCTCCATCTTACTCCACCCACCCAACATCAGAATGTCTTTGAGATCTTGTCCCAGTGTTTCAGTCTATGGTCTGTTAGGATGGCATCAGAGTCATTTAGCTATCCCACAAATCCAGAATTACACTATGTACCGTAGTGGGGTCCTCTAGTAAATATTTAGAATCTTAAAAATAATTGAATGCAACTGACTAGTTCAATATTAATATTAGCTTTAGCTACCCCACCTTTATTTCAGCAGGAACTTAAGCAATGTCACATCATCCCTCAGAAAACCTGTTTGAAAAAAACCTGTTTGGAAGAAAACAGAATAACACTCTTGAATATGGTGTTGCGAAATGGATGGATGGATGGATAATAACATAACAGAAAGCCAGTGTGCAGCCCATGCCCCACAAAACCTTTCAATGTGCAGAACAGGTATGACCTTTGACCTTCTGCTTTCCACAACAGGGGTCAGTGGGCACAGCTGGATAGTGGAACAAAAGGCACCCCAGACGAAAAGGTAAAAGATTTTCTGTGGCAGACATTTTCCTGCAGGTAGCAAACTCAAATAATAGTGAGGAGCGTGGAGGTGGTGCTGGTCGTGGTGGGGGGTAATTCCTCTCTGGGCACCCTGCATGTGGGCAGGCAGCCTACCGAAAGATGGTAATAAAAGGGGGCAGCTTTCCGATACAAAATTATATCTGAGGCAATGTTCCTTCTCTACAGCATTCTCCTCAGTTTTCCTCTGGCACTCAGTGACCTTGAGGTCATGACCTCTGTGTCCACTCCATAGGTGGTGCAAGAAAGATCTGCTGACGGGTTAAATGAGTTTTTAGCATGAGCAAACAGTCTGGTCTCTCCTAAAGCACATGAGCCATTAGACCGATGGGCCTTTACACTTTTCTAGTGTAAAAGACTGTACCACTTATTGAACACGTAACCCACCAGTGTAACGTGAACAGCCACAGCCTGATGGGATACTTGTGTAGCATCTATTTCACTAGCGTTCTACACTTTGGTTGGCTTCACTGCATCCCCAAACGTCAGCCAGGCAAGGAACAAAGAGATATTTTCAATATGTAGTCAGACCGAGCCCAAAGGGAACCTCAGTTGAAAGCTTCATTATAATCCCATATATTTTGTGACCAGTGGTGGTTTCACCCCAAATTCTGCACTACAAGCCAGTTCAGAAAGCTTTCAAAGAAAGACTATGGAGCGTGTGATCACTAACGAGAGGATTTTAGTTGGATATCGATCAGCGTTCTCTGCCGAGTTCTCGTTCAGTGGTAAAATCCTGATGCAAGAAGAGTCTTCAGGGCTTAAACATCAGTCATCTTTGCAGGAAGCCTTCATCCCAATAAAAGCAAGCTTTCTGCCTAACAAAAACCTAGGCACATAATAGTATACCTTTGAATTCTACCCAATGAACCAGTAATGGCAACAGCCATGATTGAAAAATGCTAAATTTGAGCACTGATGACTGTCAGCGATAATTAGTGAAAGGAGTGATTATTCAGTGCAGCTTAAAACACAGCGAGGCTTGGGCGTCGAAACTCATTAAAACGGGACAAAGAGAGCATGTGCTTACTGTGCTTAAATCCAAGCCACCATCTTTTGTACTAAACCGCTCTTCTAACCCTCTAAAATCCACAGCGTTTTGGCAGCTGAGTTTCAGACTCAATGTCTTCCTTGAAGAAATGTAGAAAAAAAAAATAATAATAACACAAAATTGACATCTGTAATGAGACTTCTTCTAAGATGGTTCAATTAACTCTTTAATTGAGCCGTTTGATTAGCTGGCTTCACAGTAATGCTTCAGACACCCGGAGAAGGATGGAAATTGATAACTGATCCTTTAATTTACACTGTATGAAGCAGATATTGAACTTTTGGAAAATGAGTTTCATTTTTCCTTTCACTAAATCTTCAAAGTCAAATATTCAAAGTAATTAACTCTGGATGCAGAGAAATGGTATACAGTTTTTTTGCTGAGTGCTGTTCTAAGCTTATTTTAATCAATAACTGCAAGATATAATCGCACTTTCATTAAAGTAACAATTTTAGTATTACTTTTATTTAAGTATCTCATTCTCTTGTGTGCATCTCTTAATTTATGTTGAGAAGATAAAAAATGGGGAAGATTGACACAGCAAATTAAAATTCACTTAACATCCTAACTAACAAACATTCTTGTGAAATTAGCATTAAAAAAAAACTCAAACTGTTATCTACAACCTGATGGGATTCATATACGAGCCAAAAGCACAATGATATTGGCATGTCAGGTAACCAGAATGAATGAGGTGGAGTACTTTAAAAATCAAATTTAGTCGCAGACTACTGGCACGAATACTTGAGTCCAGATCTGATATGCAGCCAACTCCATCAGCAAATGACATATTTGTGACATGTTTGTTTGCATAGGAATGAAGGTTGACTAGGGGGGAGGGGGTGAGATCAGAATTGGTCAGTAATTTCGATACAGTGGATTAGATTGAAGGGTTGACCATGTTGTTTGGTTTCCATGAGTATTCTGTCACAGTCTGGCCAATGGACTCAGATCTCCCATCTGAAGGCTGCTAGTTCCCAAAGAGATTCCCTGCTGTGAGAGATAATTAACCTACTAACCTGTTAATGTGAATCGTTTTGGGAGAAATCACCCAAAGCGGTGAAAAAAATTAAAGTTACTCTGACTAAAACTTTTGCTTGATGGCAGTTAAATATGAAGACAAGTGTTGTTGAAATGTATGCATTCATGAATGCTGACCCAGGTGAGTCCTGCCTCGTGCTCTAGACTTCCGGGGATAGGCACCAGTCTCAGTGTCACCCTGTGGAAGATGGATTGAAGACTGTCTTGCAGCTTTTAGAAATGAGCACAATTAGCCACAGCAAACATCAAAGCCAGTGCCAAAAAAATTGATTTTTTATGATGTAACCTAATGATAATCATGTCAGGAAATCAACTGATGTATTTCTTAATCTGCTGGGGCTTTACCATTGGCTAATAAAGGGGAGGGAGGGTGGGCCTGTGACGGCCCACCTTTGCTGCCCCCATCCAATCAGATTAGCCAGCGACATTGGTTGTGAAGTGCTGGGGCTCCATCCACAAGAACAGGGGCAATTCTACTTGAGGAGTGGAAGGAGGGCCGGCCAAGGGAGATGAAAAATGAGGGGGAGGCTAAGATGAGGAAGCCAGCCAGGCTTGAAATGATTTAATTTAAGTGATGAGAGGCTGACTTTGATAAGTTTGCATTTTAAGGATGGAGTAGCATGGCTTGGGGGCTCAGCTGCATAAAAATGCGACGTGTGCGCAGAAACGAGTCCAGGGAAAAAGAACTTCTTCTCACTGAGCTGCCTGGACAAAATACACACACGCAGAAAAGGCACGCAGTCACGCACACACCAGTGTAGATGTATGTAATGCATATACACATATATGCACATAAAATCTTGCTTATTAACAAAGACATCATGAATATTTGTCTTTCCACCCAAAAGAGAAATGCCATTAATGGCAAGCTGTTTAACTCCAGGGAGATGGCTCAATTCCCTGACCCCCCCCACCCCACCATTACAGCGGGCTTTTACCCTTTTTTCCCACAATGCACCTCAGAAAAGAATGGATGTTTAATGAAGCTCTTGGAGCAGCCCTTGTCTCTCAGTTACTTCTCGACTCTTATGTATGATTGTCGTCTTCCACAGAGCTCTGAAATCTGATAGGTCAATGAGTGTTCTCCTCAATTCATCCCTCAAGGCACCGCTAATCCACGTTATAATGAGAATATTTCTTCCTGTGTTGATCTGGGACTCTGTCTTTCAGTTTTATTTCACTCCGCACCCAGTTTGGGGCGACACCGAAGCCTCCTCATTCTTTTCTCCAGCTAATGGAACAGAAATATGTCTCAGAGTTATGACTTTCACAGGAGAGACGAACAAGAGAAAGTATTTTGCATTCAGTACATATCACAGAATCACATTCTATTGCATTATTGTTATATGTATGTACATAAAAGCACATTTTGCTTGCCAATAAGTTGGGAAATTGCTGGCATCAGATATGTTCACCAGCAGGTGTTTTTAGAGCAAGTATTTTTTTTTTGCTTTTGGCTGCTAATAGAAGAGGTTTCTCCTGACTTGGGATGGACCTTGCTGCTCCATGAACTGTGTGTAAGGTTGCATTTGTGGGCCTCCTGCCTGTGTCCGCTGGCAGTCTGATATCAGTCTTGCTCTCTCTCCTTCAGCATTTTGTCATTTTGGTGCTCTGATGCTGAATTCCTATGAATCTGACTCTACCCACCTGTCTTTCCTTTAGTGTGTGTTGCTCCTCACTGTTTCTTGAAGCCCGTATCCATTAAAGTTGCTAAATAAAGCCCATTTCCCATTCTCACATCCCTGTGTTACACACTTCTGTCCACTGTTCAGCAAGTGGCTAAATTTGCATACATGCTGCCTCGTTTGCACACTCATTCTGCAGCAGTGGAATTTCACTTTCTACCCTTACAGGTAGCAGCGTTCTAAAATTAGGGTGTCACCCTCCTGCAGAGTACACTATACACGCAAAGGGTTAACCACAGGGGTAGGCACACAGGATGGTATCCCAGTCCTGTCCGAAAGATTAATTACCTCCAACACAATATGTTATCATCAGAGTGAAGGAAAACTATTTCATCTCCTCTGTTCTCTCTTCTTTTTTTTTTTAATTAAATTTCCAGGGTAACTTTTTTGTGTGATTCTTTATTCCCTTCAGGCATTCTGTTTTTACTCAAAAGTGTGGCTAGACATGATTCTTCCCGCAGCAGATGTTTCATTTTGGTGTACCAGGGCCAGAACCAGAAGACACGTTCAGACAGAGACCTTCTGGGTTTGTTAACGAGCATTAGGTCCCTTTAAAGGCACGATATCATTATGAAGGAAGTTTCTTTCAGGCATTTTCTCGTTGTTCTCCCAAAGGCTTTCGTGGTCTATAATGTTGACATTAAAGACATCGATCCTCAAACCCCTTCAAAATCTGCTGTGATTTCCCCTCCGCTCAAACATGGATTTTCCTTTTAAATTTTTTTAATTGAACCCATAGCAGAATTATGTGCCTGGACATCAAATTACAACCTTTCTTTTTCAGACAGGTTACATATATGATAGTCTGTAATAATCAAAGACAGCCTGGGAATAGCGCAAATGCAACATTGCAACATTAATATCAGGAGGTATCATTAAAATCATGAGGGTTGTTTTATTTATGTGTGATGTCTGAAATCTGGTTCATGTTTCGCGAAAGAAGCTAATTCTTTGCAGACTATGTAAGATCTCTTTGACTATCTGGCATATACATAATAAAACATGCATTTCTCTTGGACATACCAAAGAGCGGGAACTGTAAATCTTGGACAGGCGGTGGAGAATGGAAGAGGTCAAGAGTTTAAAGGTCTTCGATGGTGCGAAGGCTCCTTGGCCATTCGACAGAGCTTTGTGTTTTCATTCACACGCCGATCCTTTGTGTGGGCAGCTTTTTAGAAGAAAAACCAATTGAAGACAGCTGCTCTTGGAGACTTTCTCAACTTGGAGGCCATTCAGGCTCCACCAGCCTCTCTGGAGGATGTTGTCTTCTTGATTAACATAAAGATCCTTTTCTGCATCTCCCTCACAGAACCTGCTGTGCTGCCCTCACTCTGAACGGTAAGGCGGCCTCGCACACAAGCCGTGCTGCCTCTGGCATCAGAACTGTAACGTCTGCAGGAGAGGTCATATTCCCTCATAACCTTCCTGATAAATTCACTGACAGATTATGTGGGACGATTAGAGAGCGCTCTCTGTGCAGCAGATTGCAATTAAAAATGCATCAGAGGGTATAATTGGGCTGCTTAATGTTGACATTTCCAGCTAAGACTGCATGAGAGTAGATGTAGCTGGGATGTGAAGCTTTCCAACTCTGCAAAGTGTTCTGCTTTAAAGGTGAATCATGGGGCTGCTGTCTAGGATATTAAACAGCCTGGATGAGGGCTCACTCGAGAGTCTGTGGACATCATTTCCACCTGAATTATAATGCTGGAACCCAACATCCATCAGCACCACCCATCATCATGCGGGGTGTGGTGTGTGTGTGTGCGTGTGTGTGTGTGTGTGTGTGTGTGTGTGTGTGTGTGTGTGTGTGTGTATGTAGGAGGAGGGGGGCGTTGGACAATCTGAAATCTCAAAAATTCAAAAAAAAAAAAAATGACACAACGAAGGTATTTCAAAGTCAAGGAAAATTTTTATATAAAGGGCTAAATACAAACCCAGAGATAAGACCTAAATTAGCTAACAACAATGGGGATGGAAATTTTGAAGTCTATCGCCATAGTTATCAAAAAAAAACTTCAGCATTAATAATGGCTTTTATATTCCTTTGCTAAGAATACTTCATGAAAGCAAAATTGCTTTTAAGCGAAGTCAGCCCTCTGTGAAAATTACGTAGGTTTGGCAGTGACATTTGAAAAAAATGTCACTGGTGTCACGTATGTATTAAATGAAGCCATATTCTTCATTATTTCAGAAAAATCTATAAACCCAAGGATTTTTAGTCAGTGTGTCTCATCTCTAAAAAGGCTGAAGCTTGAAAAAGCTTACATTTGCTTTGTATTGCGTATCTGTAACAATGTAACAAAGATAAAAAAACAGAAATTATAATGCCAATTAATAATTTGTATTGCTTTTTATTTCTTAGCATACACAATGACACTCATGTACACAAAACCACCATGTTCTTCAAAAGATAAAACTGTCAAAAATAAGTTGGACACTTTCATATTTATCTGTTTTAAATGGCTTTTTAAACAATACTGTGTTGGACAGTATGTTGTAAACTCATTTGGTGACCAGAAATTAATTCATTTTGCTAATTCCCAGGGCTTTAAATGTCAAGCACATATGATTTGTGCATTAAGAGTTACACATTGCTAATAATGACACACACTTTGGCCGGTGATTGGTGGCAGATGATCTCAACCAACAACACAAATCTCCAAGTAACCACCACTACAATGTCAGACGCCAAAAAGAGAAAATGTCTGAAAGAGTAGACACTTCATTTTATAGTGAAAATAATTTCAGCGATTCTGTTATACTTGGGCCTAAAAGGAAAAAGTCTATTTTCAAGACTAAAAGTGTAAACATGTTTACACGGACGCCATCTTCAAAACAATGAAAAGCTCTACTGATAAGATGATGACAAAATGCTGGTATTGGTTTGTTTGCAGCTTTAGTTAACCCTTTCATGTATGATTATATGACTGACAGACAACATTTTATGGCATTCTTTTCTATTTTTCTTTCAGAATTCTAAAGTGATTTTACACCAGTTTACCTTTTAAAAAGGACGTGTATTGTACTGCTTGCATCTGAGTACCTCACTACAACAACACAGACTGCAAATTACTAATAAGTCTGACAGTGAATCGTAATCCAATCTTTTGGTCCTTTTGGGGCAGCGTCACCTAAAGAGGATTCCATGCAGCTTTTAACTAAAACGGCCCACATACTAGATAATGGGATTTAAATTGCTGTCCACTCTAATATGCAGAATACATGAAAGGGTTTAATATACAGATTTTTTTCCACAGTCTTCCCTCGGATTACGCAGCTTTCCTCTGACTATCCAAAGACATCACATTCCGATGAATCTGTGGACTGCCATTAGAACGACAAACATGTTTGCGAGAGCCTCTTTCCTGAGTCATGGATGGATGATAAAGCTTCATGCATCTCAGATTATACAAGCCCAAATCCTGACCCTCTCATAATCTAGTGACATTATTTTATATCTTGTTATATTTCCAAATAACCTCTGTAGCTGCTTCTATCATTACCTATGCCTCTAAGCCAAGGGAGAGGAGCATTTCGCTCACAGTATTCTCTGAGCTGCCGTCCATGACGGCATTGGAGAAGCAGCGTCTCCTCATGCCTGACCAGTATCAAACCTTCGTGGGCTGGAGGAAACCAGCGAGCACACGAAGGTCTTCCCAAGTGACTCCCCCTCCAGGGTAAATACAGAGATTGGCCTTTAGGTGCTCTCACAGTCGCTGTGTAGAAACATCTGGAAAACCATGGGCTTTAGAAAGGGCAACACAGAGACCAGCCAGCCCCTGTTCAGAGTTCCTGCAGCGGGACTACCTTTGTTCAGTGGGTTTTTAATTCCCCTCTGGCTCACTGGAGACCAGCCTCACAGGTAGGGCACTGGAGACCAGCCTCCCCGAGGAAATTTCGATCTACGTTCACAGAGCCAGACAGTTCCTACTTTTCAAAGCTTTTCACAAACCTACGTTCCGTGACAATATAAAGTTCATTTCGTGTTCCTGCATGATTTGCATGATGAGACGCTAATTTCTGTGCTGAATCTCATAGGGTGTATGATAAAAGGCAAAATGTTCTTTTCCCCTAATTTTTATTTTCTCCCCTTATGCAACGACAGTGCCGTATGTCATTAACTGCTGCTTTACAACCGTGGAGTGGGTGGTTCGAAATGATCTTGAGCGCATGACCCTTCTCTTATTGCTCTATTTAAACAGCTGCGTGACCAGGTGAGACGGCTGCACTGCACACGGTTTGGGGAAGTAAGCAATCAGTTCACAGTCGTCAAACAGACGGCTCATTCAGTGAGGAAAGGGGCGGCTTTTTGCCTCCTTGGGGCGTACTTCGCGGGTTCACAGCAGCCCCGTTCGAGAAGGCGTGTGTCTCTAAGCACTAAATGGGCTGATGTAATTCCAGAATCCATGCCAGGATAGTCTTGGATTTGGGAAAAGCACTTTGGGCACCACGGCAAACAAAACCAGGCAAAACGTTTCAGTAAAAACAGGTGTTGAAAAGCGAAGGGGTCAGAACAACAACAACCAAGAAAATAAAGGAGCCATTTTGGTGGAAGAAAAAACAAAACCAAGCGAAGACTGGGAGCGTAGGGTGTTCTGGAGACAAAATCAATCAAACAGTTCTCCTGGCTTCTGGAACTGTTGGAATAGCCTTGGTTACCAGGTGTGAAACAAGACCAAATTAAATGACAAATGTGTCAGACGAGGGACGGGCGATTCACTCAGACCTACACGGCTGTATGACAAACCCCCACCCCTTCTACAGGTGCTTCCTGAAATCCGCTGACTAGAAGACGTGGTGAATTTCACCTCTTGTATTCGTCCAAGAATGGGTGCAGATCTCCCGTTTCATGGAGCCATGCCAACGCATGACTGTGACTCTGGGCAGGAAGGCTCTGAGTGGTCCGATAGCCGCTGTCCCGCCTGTCTTAGCATTTTGTGGAGGAGGTATAGGCAGATACGGGTGACCTACTTCCTTTGGCGGTGTACATCTCTGTGAGTGTGTAATCCCAGCTCCCTTTGATGCACTGACTCTAATCCTGTTACTCTCCTCCTTGTTAGGCAGCATCTGCGGGGTTAAAGCCCCCCAAAGGTCCCCCTCCACCCTCCCTCCTTCCATACATCCTTTACTACACCTCCTTCCACACACACTCACACACCCTCTCACGCTTTCCAGACCTCACTTCCCTGCTAGCCATCTGCTTCCTTTCTGGTCAGATCCCCCCCCAATCCCAGCTTACCACCTCCCATCTGAAAAATGGCCTGCATTTTTAATGAAGCGTGCCACGGAACTGAACAGCTTGTAGTGTAGACAATGGTCTGCGGTAAGGCCGTCCTGCTGGCAGACTCGTCCTTATTCTCTTTACTCACAGACGGGCCGGGGGGGTATCTTTAATTACCCCATTGTGGGCAGTAGACTCCCGTGACACTGAGGAGGAGGAGCACTGTTATAGAGCTATGCCTTATGGTCTGGATGTTCCCTCACCCAGCATTTATCATTCCAAATTGCAGAATTACCCTGTTAAGAATAGGGTTTATCTATGTGAGCTGGTGGAGTTATCAGCTGAACAGTAACATGGTGTGCGGAGTGGAGGGTGGGCAGCAAGCGAGAGTGGTGGGCTTTTCCTCTAATGGCTCTCCATCCCTATTTTGTCTGCCACTACCCATCACGTTTGGGGGGGGGGGGGGGGGGGGGGGGACCCTAACCCCCAGGGGTCCCGGGGGGGGCGGGCCCGCGTTTTCCTTTTGCCCCCCCCGCCCCTCTTTGCCTGTCCCCTTCCTTCCCCT
>JAACJT020022290.1:0-12320 GCA_009936485.2 Gymnarchus niloticus | reverse complement strand
GCGGGCCTGCCCCGGCGGTGGGGGGGCGCGCCCGGCGGCGGCCGGGGGCGGGGGGGGGGGGGGGGGGGGGGGCTGTACCCTAAGCACCAGGATTCACGGGTGGCGCTGTGCCGCGTTAGCTGTTAGCCACGCTCGCTCTGCTGTACGTGTCTCTGTCGTTCCCTTGCTCCACACTTCAACGCCAATGTCATTTGTCCCTCCAGGCAGGGGAACGTCTGCGAAATGTTTTGGGCAAATACAAATTGGAAAGAATTCGTACGTGAAATGTTTCTGTAGGATCTTTTTAAAGCCAGTTATTTCAAAAATAACAACAATGGTAGACTGTAGTGAAAATATTCAGTCTGTTGTTTACTATAACAGGTTTCTCTTCTCAAAGACCTGATCATACCGTAAATTAATTGGAAAATTTCTTAGGCAATGGAATTCATTTAATCCAATATTTCCTTTTTGACATTATTGTATTCCAGCTTTAGTCAACTGTCTCATTTGAAATACGTTTTAGATGAATTTGCTATTTATTATGATCACTGTGAGAAAGACAGGGTCTGCCGCAGGACCCATGTCAAGTAGTCTGATGTCGATTTTACGGCTAAGACAGACCAGCCTCATTAACTACTGTTGTACTTGAGTTTGTAGCTGCTTTCAGATACCTTCTGAAGACACCTGCATCAGGCCTGTACATGGAAAGATGAAGTTATCATGGCCAGGCACCCTCAGCCGCTGCATAAACAGTAATAGCCCGGACAATATGGAAAGGTTAACCTGTACCAGCTGGGAAATGAAAGGGAAGCCAGGGCCAAACGGTGGATGTTTCAGCTAGCACACTAAAACATCAGACATTTGGCAGTCCTACACTGACCAAACACAGGGAGGGCTCAGCCACCCCCCAGAGGCAGATGTCTAACCCGAGGCAAAGAGGACTCCCCTCCATCTGCTCGAAATGCTGCACTTTCAAACTCTCAACTGCTGCCTTTCCAATCAGTTATTTATCTCACCTGCGAGCAATGAACTACTGTTACCTTCCTACGCGCACAGCGAGATGCCTCAGGACAATATGAGTGAATTTTTTAAATAAAAAGCATATCCTTAAAAAGCGTGTAATGACTAAATGAAGGATACAGGCATCAGAGGAAGCTCACACGGCAAGATGACGTGTGTACTTTTACGGGTCACTCAGTCCCTATATGCATAACATCTGTCAATAACGACGAGAGAAAGTGTGGCGCAAAATAATAGTTGAAGCAACACCATGCAGTTTGATCCCCGAGTAAAAAAACGAGAAATGTAACTGCTGTCCTGCTTGTCAGTATGTCTGTCTGCAAGGAGACTGAAGAGGATCAGAGAAGAAGCGGAATTAAGGTAACAAAGGAGGTCGTGGCAAAGGCACAGCATCTTGAAACAGCACTGTGTCAGGCGTCCGGTTCACGCCGAGGCAGTCGGACCTGCGGTGCGGGCGGCAAGTGAAGGGCACTCACTTTCTTGGGGGCCTCCGACAGGCTGTGATGCTGGCAACGATGATGCTCTCTGGTCTCGGGCTGGCCACGGCTTTGAAGGTCCCCCTCCAGAACTTTTCGAAGAGCAGTTTCTCGCCCTGCTGTACGCCGGCCATGGTGGAGGCTGTTCAGAAGATTCGCCGGCGGTCCCCTCCTCCTGTTCCTTTCTTCCGCACGCTCTCTCTTTCGCACGGCTGCACAAACACGCGTGCCGGGGAGCTGTCCGGGTCCTGAAAGCTTACGTGCTGTGCTCTCCGAGCTCAGGTGTGGATGTCACACACCCATCCTATCTCCGACTGTTTCCTCTCCTCCCTCGAGATGGGCAGCTGCCCTCCAACCCCTCCGCCCACCCAGGTGAGAGCAGAGACTGAGACAAAGCCAGCTAGAATGGGCAATCTTCGGGGGGAACGCGTGTGGTGAGTGTGAGGGTCTTTGGTGATGGGTCTCACACACTGGTGGATTGCCGGCTTGTGCAAGTGGGAGTCCAGCTGGCGAGGGCTTGTTTTGTCTCATTCAGGCAGTGACGTCGAACCAAGGGCTGGCTCTCGGTAGTCACCCCCCTTATCTCTTGCTCTCTCTCTCTCTCTCTCTCTCTCTGTCATTCTCTCTTCCATGTGTCACAAAAGGCACACCCTGCTGAAACCATCAGCATAACAAAAGAGGGGGGTGGTTGTGGCTGTGAGGAGTGGCCGGTTTGTGAGAGTGACACATTGCCCCTCCAGACCCCCCGAGGGCAGGCTTATACCCCCCTGAGTAAGCTCCTTTCTCCTTTCCTCCACCTTCCCACAGCTTCAAAATCTGAATCAGACTTACAGCAACAAATTAATCCAGTTTGTTCAGGCGACCGTCAAACCTCGGGTCATTTTCTGTCGACCTCAAACGCTGTTGATATAAACACACATTTTAACCCTACAGTATATAATTATCTTTAAAATCATAAAATGAGATCTGGTTGAGATTACAGAACTTCGTGAGATTGTGTCACACTCACATTTATTCATGTACATGGACAGAAGATTATACATTTATAAATGCTCATGAACGTGTTTTAATATTCGCTGATGAATAATTTTGGCAATTTTTATAATTTTAATAATTATTTTGAACCGATCATGAATAATATAAATGTTTTTATAAATTTTCCATAGACCCCATTGCCATTATCAGATAAATGTGAAAAGCACTTTAAAATCTAGTTCAGTGATTTTTTTTTTTTAGCTTTTAGATCCCAATCTCATTTCGAGGGCTCATGGTTACACGATAAGAGGCAGCTGGATTCAGCTTCCATGATGAACTGTGCATATTTTAGCTGCTAACGCACAGCATGATGAGTAACAAATCTAAGAGCTTAAGTGGAAGCGTCACTTTGCTGTTGTGAATAATGATTCCGTTTAAGACCAGGCAAATTGAATAAGAGTACAACATGTGACGTGTCCGGCAGAACAGCGAGCGTGAAGCGTGCAGCCTCTGTCAAAAGATTGCAAAACCCAGGTCTTATACCCATTATGTAGCAGAACCAGACAAACAGCACATACACACACAGGTCTGAATAGGTCTACCTGCTTGGCAGATGTTATTAATTCATCCTTACAGTTTTCAGCTTTGTACCATTGTCCCTTTTCTCAGCTGCCTAAGGCTCTGTCAAACTCTCCATCCCTCCATCTCTCTCACTCTTCCTCGAACGTCAAGTCCTTTCAGCGCCACACAGCTAGCCACCTGCTGTCTCTGGACATGGACTCAGAAGACAGGGCCTGCCTTACCCATCAGCAAAGTGCCGTGCTGTTTTCTGCTATTCCGACCGTTTTTTTCGTTAAAAATGGCAACGACTGGGCTTAATGGATGAGGTAATGATGCAACTATGAGGTAATAACTTATCACTCCACATCTGAGCTTTGGTTAAATTTTAATGAGGCGTAATTGTGGCATAAAAAGAGAAAACCACATTTCTGTTTTGGTAGAAATTTGCCATTAGGTCTTATTGACTGCAGTAGCTGGATGTCTGGTCTTTCTGCAGCCATTATCCAAAGACACCCAATAATGTGAAATTTGGGAAAATGTGTATTTTTTTGCTCTGTGTAAGATTACCTCCTGTTGCCCATCTGAATACAATTAGATAATTATCTGCACGGATATAATTACTGCATATTGGAATTTTGAAATAATTAAAATTAGAAAAGATTTTAACAACAGCATTGTCTAAAATGGTTTTGAGCGCTAGATAACATTTCCAACAAGCTGTTGACATTTTAAAGTAGATTTCTTCCTGATTTGTTCACATGCATCTGTTTAGGTAATAATAGTTTAATTATAGCAATGTAAGAAAAACTTGCATTATTTGGAAGGAACATAACTAAACAAAATTTGTTCCACTAAAGAAGCATTCACAATACATTTATTTACTTAGCAGCAGAGCTGGGAAGTTCAGGTCCAGAAAGTATAAGTCCAGACCAGGATTTTGTTTCAACCAACCAGTTGCATGCTCTCTAACTGTGACTCTTAGTGACTCTTTATACTCAACAGGTTGGTTGAAAGAAAATCCTGCTCTGGATTTATACTTTCTGGACCTGAATTTCCCAACTCTGCTTAGCACATGCATTTATTCCAAGCAACATACAGTGAGGAAGATGTAAGTGCAGCAAGGGTTAAAAATGGAAAAAGTGCTGTATAATACATCACACAACTCTGTGAGATCTTAACAGAAGAACTTCCAGGTCAAACACTGTGAGGAATGGGGTCATAATAGGGAAGTAAACAGTACAGCAGGAACGACTTATCAATTGTGGCATAAATCAAGTGACGGCTGAGAAGGACTCTGATGACCAGATGTGGATGGGCAACTCGTTCCACCATCGAAGGAATTACACAAGTGAATGATCTCGAGAGTTTAGACACAGTGTCGGGGTGGGGGATCACCAGATGGCATTGGATTGGTGACCGAAGAGTGTGAGATGGCATGTAGGCCTTGATGTCTGACCCAGGGGACTTGAACACGATGCGAACATTTACAGGGAGCCGATGAAGAGGAGGAGTATAATGCGATGCCATTTCGGCTGATCGAATACCAAACGCGCTGCTGCATTTTGAATAATCTGCTATGTTTTACCAGCACCAGCTGGCAGCCCTGACAATAGAGACCTACAGTAGTCTAGTCGGTGAGATGACAACACCCGGATAAGGAGCTGGGCTGCATATTCTGACAGTTAAGATCTGATCATTCATATGTTGTTCAGAGTCAACCTGCAGGACCAGAGGTCAGGAAAGGAAAGCTAGTCATTTACCATCATCCCGAGGTTCCTTGATGGAGACTGGGTTGACGTTCCAAGCTGCACAGTGATGTTGTGGTGAATGGTAGGATTGGCTAGAAAGACAAGGATTCATCTGGAGGTGGTGACCCCCCTCCATACTGTACAGGAACTAATATGAATGACAAAGTATGTATATAGTATTGTAATGCAAATCAGTTGCATTTTCTAACAGAATACTGATGGCTTTTCCAAACTGTTAACATTTAAAATCAAGTAGGCATGATTTTAATTCAGCATAAACACTTGATGATAGTCGCACTGTGAAATGTCTGTAGACATTGGAGGACCCTCACTTAGGTTCAGGACGCACATGAGATGTGTCTTCAACTTGTGTCTCAAGATCAAGAATAAATTTGCAGGTGATTACATCACGGGTGGGTCATTATGAATAAATGCTGAAAGGCTGGGGGTTAGAGACAGAGTTTGTAAAGTGGGCATTGTGGATTTTCAAATGGATGTACAGTACATGTAAGGCAGTACTTCAAAGTTACCTCTACAAGGTAAAACATAGCTATATTTTAATATTTTGTCTTTAATGAGTTACAGTTTATTGTTTATTGAGGTTCAGAAATCTCATCGGCATGACTGACCGTCCGTCATCATTTGCAAATTTTTATTGATCAGTGTGTGTGTGCATGTGTGTGTGTGAGGGTTAGTTGAGTCGATTTCAAGCAACTTCATAATCTGAAAATCCCGGACTTGCATTCTCTATCAGTTAAAGAGGCTGCGATCCAGAATAAAGGATTTGATTGGGAAGCAGCTTATGTGTGCCACAGCCCCTTCATTAGGAAGCCAGCTTGGAGTGGACAGTGGGATTTGAGTCTGCACCAGGCTGATAAGACCTGCCTTCCCCTTTTGCTGCACAGTTCCGGAATTGCTTCCCAGTTCTACATTTCAATCAGCATGCATACGGCTTCAGAAGCTGATTGGTTATGCCACAGAGTAAAACATGAAACACACTACCGTTGAATAGGGGACAAGGTCATTGAATAATTGGATGGAATAAGACGGAGACTCCCGTCTCGTCCCAGGGTAAATGATAAAATGTTAGTCCTATAATAACACATCAGTGCCTTAAAAATAATTCTGTTCCCACGACTGACAAGCTTGTAAAGCTAATACTGAAATTTATATTCAGGAAATGTGAGGTTGATTCCAAGCTTTGTTTAATTAGTCACAATTAATCAAGATGAGGCAAAAATTAATAGAATCAAACAGTGCTGAGTCATCTGTGCTTTGCGTGCAGCAAAGTTTCTTCTGTATAATAAGAGAAGGATGTGAGATTTCTGCATTATCCAGCATAATCTGTACAAGGTACAATGTACATTATTCAGTTTAAAATCTCCTCCTCGTAGAAGCAAAACTTCAGCTGAGTAAGCAAATTTGAGTTTTGAGCCTAGTGGTTGTACATAATTCTCTAAATGCTTGTTCAGGTCTGGGGCATGTCAGGAACATATAGAGATAAGTCTTTCAAAGGCACTTCTGGCTGTCTCAGAACCGAAGCCGGTGGAGCAGTCAGTTTAATTACACCTCAAGTTGAGGTGCACCACTTTGCCCACAGTTGAGGTCAACTGAAATATGAACGGGAAAAATTCGACCCCCTAGAATCTCTTATGACAATGCCATTGACACTACTGTGTGTTCACAGCAGGGAAGCCACATTGTAATCATCTCAGCCTACAGAAATTCTGGATAATTTTTGTTCTCCGTGATGGGCTTCAGGGGCAGCATGACTCTAACTGGATAATTAGTCACTGTAAATGGACGAACTGACGGATTTTCTCTGCAGTTACACTGAATCATATTTCATTCCCTGGTTTCTGAATCGTTGTTGGTATTTGGGCCATCTCATTTAATACTCAGTGAGACTCATCTCTGAATTTTGCATAGCCCCATGGCGTCATATGAATGCGAGCATTAGAAATATAAAGGAATATCTGGGAATGTAATATTTGCTCTCGCCTGCATGGCAAACAGACACATGTAACGTGTTGATGTGGCCATGGAATACCAGCTCATTCTGGAATGGAGTTTCCTTTCCATGGGTCTTAGAGACAGGAAATGGACAGGGATGATACAGAATTGCACAGGGCGTAACTCTTCCAGCACAAATGATCACAGACTTGTTTCCCACTGTCAGCTTATGGTGAAATTTCACAGTTCATATCCACTTAAATCCAAGCAGAACCATCAGACTGTGAAAGATCTATACCACTTAATATTTATATTGGAGATTTGAAGTCGATAAACAACACCTGACTGTTTTCCTTTAAATGGATCAGCTCAGTCACATGACTGTAAATCACTATGACATCACTAGTACGCGCTTACATTTCCTGCAGGAAAAAATCACGAATGCATCGCCACATTCTCCCAGCATCCCAAGTACTTTGGGGCAGTATCTGAAATCGATATGCCTTATCCACTCCCGACAAATAATGATTATTGCCAACATGATCCAATTAAATGGAGGCCAAAACTTATTAGGTAACACCGTCACAGGAATATTAAATTTATCGTGTCTCTCCATGACCTTCTGTTGGGAGTCATGGTGGGTTGATTTTGCAATAAACTTCCTCCAAACTGCACCTGGTGTCAGTTGTGCAGTTTATGTCTTTCTTGGGGAGGGACAAAATCAGATGACCAACTCATCCAATCACATCACCCGTACCTGATTGACATGCACAGGAGGTCTTCATCATTCTCAACCCATCATTTTGTTCTCCACTCCTGTACTCAATTCTCTCTTTCCTTCCCTCATTCCCTGTGATTCTCTCTGCCATCCCAGCCATCACACCGTCTCAACAGTGAGACCAAATTCAATTTACATTGACCATTTTGGTTGATTATCTGAATGTTACCAATGACAGAATAATTTTGAAACTGTGAGACCACTGGCCATTGGATACACACATACAAGTTTGTATTTCTAACCTTGTTGGGGACCTTCCATTCATTTCTTTGAACCTAACCCTAATCCTAACTATGACAACCCTAACCCTTACCCAGCCCTAACCTTAACCATAAGTAACTCAACAAAATAACAAGACTTTTTGCTTTTGTGATTGCAATCGCAGATTTTTACAAAATCAAGTTTTCCCTTTTGGGGACATGACAATGGTAAAAATGTCAGGTTTTTATTACCTCCTGGGGGTGTTTTATCCCCACAGTGTAACATATAAAAATTGTACACACACACGCGCACACACACGCACACACACATACATACACATTTTAAAGATGTCTGAGTTATGTTTGTGGGTGCGATTGCAATTTGCTTAATTGTCACTGCAACCTAAAATACTTTTCTCGTTAAAGGGTGATCCGTTGTAGAGGTTATTCGTGACTATTTCCCAGTATCAAATAAGAAGCATGTGTATGAAAAGGAAATTAGTCACAGCATTTATTAACCATACATTTGGTTGTGTTCATTTATTTAACAGATGATTTGTCCAAAGTGATGTACTGCTGAAGAAGTCTTGGATCAGGGTGCAGGGTCAGTCAGCCTCCAGTGTCCCTGGAGCAGTTGAGGTTAAGGGTTTCGCACAAGGGTCCAATGATGATGTCATTACTCTACTGCCCATGGGATTTGAACCCACAGCCATCCTGACACGAACACAGATGCTTCACCCACTGAATGCTGGCTTTAAGGTTGCCTTGACTTGGATGTGCCATCTACACTCCAATACTGTAGATAATCACAAGAATTAAAACAAACATGGATTCAACAAATTTAAGGACACGATGAAGGAGTCATACAGGAGTGTTGCATGTAATATATTTCTGATTTAGGATTAGTCCAGGTCCACCACTTTGGAGGCTCGGTCTGCTTTGAAAGCTGGTGCTGTTCTGGGCTGCCCGGTAGACATATCTTCAGTGGTAGCACCAGTAGAAGGCATATGGCCCTCCTCCTCATCCCTGACATTCACCCTCGCTGAAAGCAAGGAAGAATGGAACAGCTAAGAGAGATCATGGTCTGTGGCATTGTGTGTCTTCCAAGGTTCATAAGCGGTTTCATGTGAAAAATTCAATTGAATTTATCTTTATAGTGCCTTTCACAACACGGTCGCCCCAAGGAACTTTACGGGAGTGTGTAATAATTACGATGAACGTTGATGAAAATGGAAATGACCAGGAGATAATGGAGGAAAGAAGCCAAAAACTCTTCAGTGCGGAGAAACAGTCCTCTGGGGATCCAAGATGAACTGGCCGACCCTTGGGCACGCTTCCATTATATTGAGCTGGGAAAGACATATGAAGGATATGAATTCAAGGAGTGAATCAAGGTTAGCTCCATCATCTACGAGCCAGTCCATCAATGTGAACCTCATAAGATCTTGTTTGCAGGCCTCATTAAAGATGTCACATTTAAATCCTTGGGATTAATGCAGTTAAAGGAGAACATAAACAAGGTAAACTGATAGTACTGTTAAAAAACCCACCCCTTTGTGGCATGCTTGCTGAACTTTCCTGCCACCCCCCACCTTCCTTTAGCAAGAAACACCAACAGGGCTGCATATTTTCATTAGTCTAAAAAGTGCCGTAATTGAAGTTCGTCCACGCGGCTTAATTGCCAACTTGTCTACTCAGCACACATAACTGATGGCTGCAAGTCACCTCCATCCCCCGCCACTACGACTATCTGCTCAGTTGCATCTATAAATACAGCCCGCAATTAAGCAAGTGCGGGAAGACGGTGCAGTCGCATGATAGGCTATTTGTAGACTTCCGTCTCCATACACGTTGTTTTATTGAACACCAGAGACTGAGTTTCTCCTGGGAGGACAGAGGGAAGAGATATAATTGACCTCAGGCACTCTATTTATTTTAGATAAATTGATTCCGTCTGTCATGGTGGCTGCTGATTGTAGCCCTCTTCTTTGTTCTCTATAGCAGTTGGCTCATGTTTAATTGGTACATGTGGCTGGGATGCAGGGGACAATGCCAAAACTAAAAACAAATATTTTAAGTGTGATGGACCTCTTATGGACATGCCACTGTTTCTCTCATTCAGCAGAAATTTCTAGAAAGGTTTACTTAGCCTGCTATGTATATATTTATTTCTTTATTTTCTTTTTTTGTGTTCAAGTCCAAAATTTTATTATGTTAACGTGTCAAAGTTTTTCCTAACAAATATTTAGCCCTTTCGAGAGAAATAAGTTGTCCTCTAGGAACAATATACTGATGGACAAGCACCAGGATGATCTTCATTGTGAGTATATGCCACTCCCTTCGATTTGATGGTTCTGCTCAGGTTGGCTGTAACCAGGTGTCTTCACATTTCACACAGGATGTTGAATGGGGTTCATTATGAGTCATTCAGCTTAAATTCACCTGCCTTTGAAAGGTGTCACAGCTGGCTAGCAGATTCAAAGTGGAGATCCAACCGCAGAGGGCAGGAGGAGCTTTGAAACAGCAAATTACAGGAAAGCATACACTGTGGAGAAGTATGAAAAGGTTTCAGAAGGGCTGGGTACCCTGTCAAGCTCAGCCACATTAATGAGGAAGTGGAAGGTACCGCCTGTAATCTGCTCAAAGCAGGTCTTTCTCCAAAACAAAGGGGAGGTCTTTGAGGGACCATTAGTTAGAAAAGCCACGAGGCCAAAGTCAAGACTGAGAGACCTGCAGAGATCAGTGGCTACAAAAGCTTACTGTAACCCCTGCCTCCAGGCAGCCACGCCCAGCCAGGCCATGCCTCACCTCACCAGAATATGAGTCACACCGATGCGCAATTTGTAATTAACCTAACTGAGATATACAGACCTTATTTGGTACGGGCTCTTTTTGAATTTTCGTGCTGTTTTCCTATGTTTTGAGCTGCTTGGCTACCACTGGTTTTTGGAACTCCTCTGTGTTTTTCGGACCTTGTGCTCTGAATGTAATTTATACCTGACATCTGCATTCCCCTGGAGTGATATCTGAATTTTGTCTGGGTTTTGACTATGGTTTTTGAATTGTGTTTCAGTTGGAGGTGATTACCCATGAGTCTTTGCTTTGCATCCATTCTTACAACTTAGTCCTATTCAGGGTTATAGGGGGCCTGGAGCCTATCCCAAGCCACAAGGTGAGGGACACCTTGCGAAGGGCATCAACCTACCGTGGGGCACAGTCACACCATGGACAATTTAGACAAGCCAATTAGCCTATATGGACTGCTGGAGTACCCGGAAGAAACCTGTAAGCACATACAAACTCCATGCACAGAGTATGAGCAAGGTTTGAACCCACAACCCTGGCCCCCAATCAGAACTCTTTCAATGCAAATACATTTTGGCTTTATGATTATTTAAATACCCCAAGAATCTGGCCTCTGTAGGAAGAAGATGGAACCCAGTAGTGATGTGACAAATGAGGCTTCAAAATCTGTGGTGGGTGGGAGTATCCTGAAATAATCAATCAATGCTGGCCCAAAAACAGGCTTCAAAGCCCATGGTGGGCGGGAGTGTCCTGAACTAACCAATCAATGCTGCCACTGTATAAGGCTTCAACACTACTGGTGAGTGGGAGTGTCCTGAACTGTCAATCAATGCTGAAAGGTTTTGAAGCTTCATTTGTCACATCACTAGAACTCGAATCAAGAAGGCATATGCGTAAAACACACAGTTCCAGAATGAGCAAAAGAACGTTGGAAAATTGGCCGTGATATAACAGCATACTGTTAGAATTATTATCACTGTTCACCAGTGATCTCTGCTGTTATGTGATAAAACTGGGGAAAAAAATGGCAAGTATTCACATTAAAACTGAAAACTGTAAATAATAATCAAAAGGAATTTTAGGGTTTAAAGGATTAATGGAGACACATTAGAAGAATTTCCAGCAGTCTGATTTCTGTACCAATCATCACTCTTTTAAGAACAAAGTCTTCCACTCCACCCATTGACACAAAAGGCCACCAGTGGAACCTACAAAGTCCTCAGACTCTTGTCGTGGTTTTTCTCGCAACAAAGAAGCTTGAGGCTTGAAGACCTGGTCCAAAGACGGCAAACTTTATTGCTAGCAACAAAGTGAGTCAGTTCCAAAAACAAGGTCGGAACATAACCAAAAAACACAAGTGTCATGTCCATCTTTATCAAATTTCTTATCGCTTGTCCCACCTTCTGGGGGTTTCCCCAAAGACCAGACCCTGCCCCACTTGCTAGGTCTTCAATATCCCACTACTATTATTGTGTATTAGTTTCCCAGTACCTCTCTTTGGGATCAAACAATAGTATTTTACCTTGAGTGTCTGTTAATTGTTTTTTTTAAAAATGCATTAACACATTCCACAGTGTGTGTGGCGCAAGGGTCTGCTAACTGTTTCCACCCCAGACTCCCAAAACAGCATCCTGACTTTTACGACCACCTGTCATCCTAATGGACTATACATGATTCACAAGATTGTTTCACTTGCCATAGGTGCTCTGGTTGCATAGTTTCTAATGTTCTAGATGATTATATAGTTTTCAGCACTTACAATGTTATACTTGGTTACATAACTTTATATATATGGCATACATAGTTTGAGTAAAATATTCCAAAC
>JAACJT020022211.1:0-38515 GCA_009936485.2 Gymnarchus niloticus | reverse complement strand
GTTATGATTAAGTGGATAATGTATATTGTGGTGGTGTGGAGGGAGGGGTAGCATTAGGTGGGGGGGTGGAGGGGGGGGGGGGGGGGGGGGGGGGGGGGGGGGGGGGGCATCTGCCTTATTTGGCTTCATTGGTTAGAGTAGAAACAGAAACAGAAGCAAGGCTGTTCTAAATAGACCTGGAACTTTAACATGAAAAATACAAGCATCATTTCACTACAATGGCCAATTATTAAAGACGCTGGTGTTGACTCCACAAAGTCAGTTAATAAGCAAGGAAGCAAATAAACTGATAATTAAATGCGAGTGTGTCCCGTCGGATTCAGCAGGTGAACAACAACGTTAGGTAAGACCTGCTCGGATCTTCGTGGACGTGCTGAGTGGTTTCCATATTTAACCTTCCAAAGCACAGTGCAGTGTGCAAGGGTCATAAGCCTCATCATAAGGCAGTCCTAGGCCAACGGTTCATCCCATCAACGTCATCATGTCAAGGTGATGTCCAATTGCAAAAACATGCGTCAAGTTACTTTATTACTGCTGAGACTCTCAACAGAGAAAAAGCTTGAATTTACTGTAATAAATACATTTTATTATATAAACGTAAACTAAATTTTCATCCATTGCAATTATTTAACACATCAAGGCATCTTCAAAGAAAAATGTAAACATACTGCCAAAACTAACAACGGATAACGAGCATACACAAATGGATTGTACAAATTACACAAAGAGTATATATATATATATATAAATACACTAAATCCCTGTCTTAGGGGAACATAACTGTTTTTGGTATTAACATATATACAAGAGCCAGAATCCTCTAATGAAATTATTGAACATTGCGTACGAGAGAATCTCTTACCCTTTGATACCCCCCTCCCCAAACACAGCCAATTTTACCAAGATTTTCTACTCTCTCAAGACAAAATTATTCATTACTAAAGTTATGTTGAGCAGCAGCAAGTAGTGATTTAGAGAGAGTAGAGTGCCAAGACCTTAGCTTTAGCCTGACCCCAGCACATCCTAAAATAACAGAGAGGGCAGAGAGAACACAATCCTGACAGAAAAGAAAACAGAGCCAGACATGTTCCTTTAGTCTGAAGCAGCCTGCTGAAGGGTCAGTCGTTCTGCTTCTTGAGGAAGAAATGCAGGGCCTCGTCCCAGTGTTCACGGGGGAAGCGGTTTGACAGTTCGAGGGGGTCGTGGCACCACATGCCTTTTTTAAGGACAGAAAAATGTATGGTGAAACTGTGATATGGAGAAGCCCCAGGAAAAATAGGGCAGAATTATTACAGCTGATCAAATCAGGAGAACCGGTTAGTTAAAATCTTTACACGCTTCACCAGGCATTCATACAAAGTAGACCAATTACCGAGCAATCTTAATGACAAAACATCCACAGAAGAAGAATCTGTAGCAAGTAAAACCAACCTTCATTTTGCAAGGTCTTGCTTTCTACTGGGCTTGAACTCTGAGCACAATCCTACAGGTAAATAAAAAAGAAAAGCTTTTTTAACACCTCAGCAAATATAAAGTGATATCCTTAACGGAAGACAAATTTGTATGTAACCAATTAATCCATTAGACGTTTAATAATGAGGGAAAATCATCAGAAGTTCACAGGGGTCTCAAGAAACAAGCCAACATGCCTTGAGCCAGCAAACAAAGGTAGTATCATCTCTCACCAAGGATATCTGGTGTCTGTAGAATTTCTCAGAATACGCATGTCACCTTCAGCGATGTCAGTAAGACTAAATCAGTGTGTTTCTCACTATAGGAACGAAAACAACGATCAAATGCCCTGGGATTTTGCTCCCGATGGGGTGGGAGCCCCTGAGGACGATACCCCAGCGAGTGTTCATTTTTCTAAGTTATGTGTTTGTGTATTTTTTTTGGCCGCGTCTCCTTTGAGCTCCTCCGAGTTGGCACATTAAAATAGATTTATCTTTGTTTGGCGATGGCTGAGTTAACTTGGAGAGACAACAGTTTAATCATAGCTAATCTTAGATTACACAGATAATGAAAGGTTAGTGTCAACATCTCCTTAGAATGCCGGAGAAGTCGTGTTTTATCGATCGGCCAAACAAAGGAGTCTTTTGTAAGAAACCGACACCACAAAAGCGTGTCGACATGATGCGTTTCTCGCGAGAGGAAGCAGAGAAGGAGCTCCATCTGTATAGAAATAAAACCCACATGAGAAACATTCACAAATATAAAATATGTATTTACTGAAACATGCACCTGATAAACATGTAAACACAAAAAGCCAGTAGGATTTGTTACACGTGGTCTTAAAAAAAAACTAAGGACTGAAAAGCCAATTTGCCCTACGTGATCATGCATCAGTGGTCAGGGAGTCCCACACTCTGGTCCATTTTAAATGGGGGGTGGGTGCTTGAAAAAAGGTTAAAAAACAATGTAAACGAGAGAATGAGAAGAGCAGAGACTCGTAGCCTGCTGTTTACATGCTTTCTGCTTGGACCAAACAAAAGTGCTCATTTTCAACTCTTTGCTTTGAAAATGGCAGCGAAGTGTAACCTAATAGCATACTGTAGGGAGCAGGACAAGCGGAGCGTGCTGTCAGGTTAAGGTGGCCAGCGAGCTGGAAGCTCGACCGCTGACAGATAAATCCACAGCAGATGACACCGTGAGTTAGTGCTTCACCTCTAAAACGTGAGGCTACGAGCTCGTAATTCTCCGTGACGGAAAATAGCGCGGGGGGAAAATCGGGATGAGAAACAGAGACGGAGCCTCCCTGCCCTGAGCTCCCATGTTAGCTCGGCATCGGTGATGTCACATGCCAAAACAAACGAGGTATTGGCAGACTTTGGACGATGTCGCTGCTTGGCTGTATTCAGTGATGTGGGGGGGCTGCCGTCTTCAACAGTATAAAAGAAGTTTTGCACCTACCTTTGACTCACTGACTGCAGTGCTTTTTCACCACTGCAGCTAGAACCCTTGAGAAGAGTACTGGGATATAAGGAGTAAGAGATGGCGGCAAGAAGTTGGTCTTCTGAAGGCCAGAGGCTGTGCAAGGCCTCCTGGTGTGGGCCAATGAGTCCAGTTGACCGGTGCTATACCTGAATGAACGTGGCCAGTAGTGTGGTGCTCAGCTCCTGCTGGAGGATGACCGTATTCTGGGGGTTGTTGTGGCACGCTGAGATCAGTGTGGGGAAGAGGACCCTGATGAGGCGTGGCTCACTGAAATACTGGAAGGGCAGCTGGCAGAGCTTCTGGAGAACACTAGGCTGGCGGCCGGACTGCACGATCACCTGGAACACACGTGAACGACAGGGGTTAGGAGAAAGGTCAGCATCAGCTAGCCAACAGCCGCCCTTCACCAAAGGGGAAGGGAAGCCAAACTGAACATGTCCCCTTGCCAAGGCTTAATCTCAGTTGCCAAATTGTAAAACCTAAAAAGCAAAATCTAACCAGGCAGCTCAACAAGGGTTTTCCTCCACCTCTGAAAGAAGCAAAGGAATACAACACGCTCAGCAGGTTCAAACTTCTGCGCTTGTAACGTCTTTGAATGCTAAAACCACTCAGGCTAATTTTAAATTGGTCCATAACCTTTGAGGACCACTCTGTTGACCGATGGGCAAGGAGACAGCAGGAGGGCTCTTCCCACTGGCCGGTGTCACCGTCACTTTAAGAGATGAAGCAATATCATTAATGGAATCATCCCCAGAGCTGCACACCCCTCCTCTGCTCCCCCTGGCATTTCAATCACACCATTATACCCAGCACACCAATATTAAAATCAAATCACACGCAGACTAGTCACATTGCAACAGTACGACTCAGAAAAGCCTGGAAGGTATGTACTGTTAGCTCCCCCCGAGCCTAAGAACGCTATGGTCAGCCGGGAGGAGCCAGGACAACCTGGAGGTCACACCCGTAAATTGTAGCCGAGGTGGAGGGGGAGAAAGGGGGGGGGGGTGGCATCATTGCAGGTACAAACACGGCAAGCAGATCCCTACCCAAATTGAAACCAGAAAGCCAGGGTGAAGCTTCTCAACCAGAATGACATAAATTCACCAGATTTACAAGATTTTTAAAACACTTTTAACAATACCCTTCCAGTGCATCCTCTGTTTAATAATGCACTTTAGGGTTTAAGAGCATGATAAACAAACCAATATTTCATGCTTTTTATCATCTCAAGGTGAGGCCCTTCTGGACAGTGTCCTGCAGCTGTGTTCAAAGGCTCTTCTCTCTCTGACATATCGAACTTGGCTGTTTTAAGATCTTCACTGAGCTGCTAGACTGTGGTTTAGTATAGTTTTTCCCATAAAGGAAAGACTACTTTGCAAATGATGACTCAAGACTAAAATTAATTTTTAAAGACCTTACTGTTAATACTTTTTAATGGATCATGTTCAAGAATAGCTTGCTTTCCAATTGTATACCTATTATATCACAACAACACAAGACAGCGGCACTACTTAATAAATCAGACATTTATCAATAGCTGGGTTAGTAACAGAGACAGAGAACTAAGATGCATTTAAAATGTAATACAGAGAAAAAAAAAAAAAAAACAGAATTGAACGGTTGTTCTCCTGGGATCCAGGATCAGGTCTCAAATCTCAGAAATAGCAGCGGTTGAAACATCAACATTGGTATAGGCAGGGCTATGATGCACACAACCACACAAATCACAGACACCCTTGCATAATCCGCCTCCGCCAAGCGACATTCCTAATGCGACTCAGGAAAGCCGAGTATACATGGGCAGGGGGGTATGACACAAAACTAAGCTATCTGGAAGAAGGGCCATTTCTGCTGGTGACGGGCATCGCTGTAGCCTTCCAGTTCCTGCATGCAACAGGAGGAGGAAGACTTTGCTCACTGTTCTGAACAAGAGGGTCTGCACTCAGCCGAGTCATTTGCTGCTGACAGAAAAGCCTATTCAGACCCTTAGGTAGTAAAAAAGAACGACAAGCTTTTGAACCTATGAATCAGCTCTAAATTACAAGGAGACCCATAAAACCCAAGCGTCTGATAGCTGTGGCCCCTCTCTGAAGCAGGAAGGCCCAATGTCTCCAATGGGCCGCAGTTTTATTGCGCTCCGTTACATAACTCCCAAGTCAATCCATGAAAACAAAGGGTGCGTAAAGTTAGCGCCCCGAAACGCAAACCGCCTGGTTCCTAGTCAGGGTCAGAGGACAATCTGCAGGAAGACTGCGGAGTACTGATCTACAAAGTCAAACTGGTTCAGGGCACTGTAATGCAGGGACAGAACAGAAGAGAAAAGCTCACATTCCAGAGGTCAAATGCATTCAAAACTGACACTAGATCAGATCTCTTCTGCCCTTCTCCAGCTATCTTTTCACCCTGGGGGCCTAACAGAACCTGCAGAGATACAGCATACAAGGCTCTCTACACTCTAACCTCCATCCTCTCAAGCCTCATCCACATGGCCTGCTCTGTGTCGGTGGTCGCTGAAGACGAACAGGAGGAGATGACGAGGAGGATAGCAGGAAAAACAAGAAGCAAGTTCCTCTCTCACAGCGCGTCTAGACGTGCTCGGCACCCCAGACCGCAGGACCAGAACCCGCCAGCCTTCAAAAGGGGGCCACAAATCTGAGGCCCAGCAGCAAAATGCAAAACAGATCCCCCACTTCTCCACTGACGTCTGCGCTGGGAAACAGCGCCGTGATAAGGGTCTGGGCCAAAGCACATCTGAGGATGCAGATAGCCCTCATGAAAGGAAGCCACCCCTGAAAGGACTTATCTTAACAACATCTACCACCCACTCACTGGCCTGAAGATGCACCACCAGGCTTTGTGCACATCCAGTGAAGTCAGTCACGACAGTTTCCACGCAACACCAGCGAAACGTCTCAGCAAATCAGCATGGCGTCTTTTCATTACATTCATGACATTCATTAGAACATTTCTGTCGTAAACGCAGTTTGGTCTGAATTAACGTGAAATGACACACCATATAACTTTTAACTTTCACATGGGGAAAAAAAATGCCAAAAATAAACGTGCATTTGATCAACGTCAGGTATTGAGTTAGAGAAAACTCTCAGACAAACAGCTATCATAATAAACGGCCAGCGTCATAAATTCCATTTTCTCCAAATAACTCCAGGAAGAGTAACTGGCCTGCGACTTGGCTATGGTCCTATCTGCCCCGTGGATGATGAGGCTTCTTCGGTTACATCCAGAGTAAGGAGCCGCTGAAGGAAATCTTAAATACTTGCTGTGGAGATTAGAGGCAGCACATGGTGCTAGTGTGGCAGAGAGGACGACACGTCTGGGAGGATGTGGGCTGACACATAGCATGTGGGTCAGCTCCAGCCTGGACTCCTGGCTCGCCCATGCTTCCATTTCCAGCGCACTTACTACCAGTCGGATTGGTTCCAAGGTCACGTGACCACCACTAACAGAACACGCCTCTCGGCTGTGGTAAACACAAAGGTTCTTCTTTCCTTCAGAGAGTGTGTGTGTGTGTGTGTGTGAGAGTGTATAGCTGCATGCCCACCGTGTTGAAGATTAACACTAAGCATAAAAACAATCCATGGCTTTACTTCTAAGCCGTGGAAGGAGAGACAGCAGAAACACCACCGGCACATAATGAGAGCCCATCAGTGATACTTTTAAGGAAACACTGACCATGGTACAACTCTGAGGCTGTAGATTACGACCATCTCCCATTACGAGCTACTCCTTGGGACAGCCCAGGAGACAGTGACAGTTACGATACAGTTATGAGCTCCCGAATGGAAACACCGTTTGTATGGGTAATACTGTACAAGTTACCACCACAATGTCTTCTATGTTATCGCATGCATTATTCATGCCCCAGGTTGTGAATGTGCACGGTGGTTCCCCTTCTTATGAGCTGCATTATTTCGCTCGCTCACGCATAAACACAGCGAGCACAGCGGCCCCCGGGGGTCAGCGGCCCTTTCTGGTCCGGCCAGCGCTTACATTACCATGTGAAAAGCTAAAGCTGCTCCAAATACTCCCTCTAAACATTTACCCTGCCGAACTGGGCGTGGAAAGGTTCCAGGAACTGAACACTGTCCAGGACCATCTCTGGTCCAAGAAGAGCTGAGGAGACAGTGATCATAAAAATATTATAAATTTTCCAGTTTCAGAACTAAAAATATGCAGGCACTGATATTTATTTATAATTACTTTTTCAGGAATATTCTCCATCTGTGGTAAACAGCTCCTCAAATAATCAGTAAACAAAGTCATGTATGTGTGTGTTTTGTTCAGAACTTTCTGATCTATATATTCTGCCCATTACATCTGGTGGGGGTGGAGAAAGCAGGCGTGTAGCCGGCATAGTGGACCTGGCGTCATGAACCCGGCATCGGCTTCCTCACACTCGGAAGGGTCTTGCTCTCCTGCAACCTTTTGATATGCCAGGCTTGGCCTCACAGTCGTGTCCGACGTCTCCAGCCCAGAGGCCAAGGAGCAGCTGAAGGCTCTGAGCACTCAGTCAGATCTCCGCCGGCTGTCCAAAACGAGGTCGCTGCCATGCAGCTATTTAAATTAGCCAAGTGTGCTGGGAATAAGCGAGCACACATAGGGGCGATTCCCAACTCGCTCATTCTGCAAACTTTCCTACGTGCAGACAAAGCCGATTCATCTGTCACGGCTCCTAATGTAATTACCAACCCTCATTCAATTATCCAATATAATATGCAAATGAAGTGAACAATGGCTAGTAAATGCTAATTACGTACATCAGAATAATTAAATTGAACTGAAGTGGTGTGGTGGGGAAGGGGGTCACGGTACCATAAAGTAGGAGTGGATTCTTTAATTAAGACTACAAAATTTTTATTAGAATCTGTAATCCGCCCGTAAATTGTTGAGTGGTTGCTGTGCACAAGGACATCGCTAATAACGCTAAGTTTCCCTTCAGAGGTCGCGGTGGGAACAGTCACGCTTATGTGATGGACGCTCGACCGCGGTGCTGCCAAGGTGACAGAGGGCGGCGCCCATTAATCCCACCTCTGCCCAGTGAGGGGGGCACCAGAGATTACCCAAGCCCAGAGGGAGCGCCTAAGAAACAGTCTGGCTGGGGGGCCGAAACCCCCGAAATGGCTGAGACGCTCATGTAACAGCTGGAAAACCTGACACCACAAATATGAGGGTTGGAAATAATGATACTATAATAATAATCATCATAATGAGCATAATAATGTACACGACTCACGATGAGCTAAAAGATTAATTCATACATGCGCACATAGGTTAATAAACACACAAATGAAGGTTCATTACAGATAACTTTTGCTTTTTTGACGTTCTGGAATAAAAAGAGGCAGGAGCGCCTACCTGATTGTCGGGGTGAATGACGGTGAAGTAGCCCACGCAGATGATGACTTCGTGCAGCAGCGTTTCGGCGGAGTGCCGTGAGCAGTACCACAGCAGGGAGCTGATGATGTGACGGAAGGCCAGCGACAGCCCCTCAGCGCCTAGGACACACTGGACACAGCAGGTCCATCAGCACCGGACAGCGAGCGGCTGGACTGAGCGCACTCAAACTGCTACATGGTTTAGCTTGCTCTAAATCACTAAGGGGATCCTTGGTAAACTGGCCCTTGCTTATGTGGCTGGTTCCCAAAGCATCCATGAGGAAGGAGAAAATTTAAAAATACAAGACTGACTTTGAGTCTGGTTCCTCCCAAGGTTTCTTCCTCCTGAGGGAGTTTTTCTTTGCCACTGTTGCCTTTGGCTTACTCTCTGGGGACTGTGGGCCCAGAACTATGTAAAGCGCTTTGTGACAGTGCTTCGTGTTAAAAGCGCTATATAAATAAAACTGAACTGAATTGAAGACCGAATATTCTGGAAGCTGACATCCCACGAGCGGAAAATGATGGTAGAGAACTTAGGGATAATCAGGAAGTTGTCCTGAGGTCACAGAGTGAAAGACCGAGGAAAGGGACAGCCTGTAAGCCAAGTGGGCGATGGTCTGGGGCGAGCGATCAGCACAAGACCCACCGGTGGGGTCTGATCGAGGGACCCCCAGCCCCCCAAAGAGATGCTATCTGACCACTCACAGACAGTATTTATTAAACATGTCAGAGTGACAGAGCAGCTGAAGGTCAGAAGGGAAGCAAATGAAATTAAGGCTAGGATGAGGGCATCTAAACAGCCAGATAAACAACAATAAGAGAGTTACCCTTTCAGCAGGCTTCAACCCTGCCCACTGTTTACATTCCATGTCCAGCCCAACATACAGGCCGTCTTCGGGACCTCTCTGAAATGTGGGCATCTTGCTTCTTAATCATGGAAACTGTGTTTATATCAGCTAATGAGAAATACAACGTACCTGGGTTGGCAGAGAAAAGGAATTTAAATAAAATGTGACTGAGCTAGCCTCGCCTAGCCCTGTTCCACGAAATGCGCCTGGGCTTTCGTTGCTAACTTTTATGACAGTAACACTGGGAAAGGAAGAACGCCTTTACAACAACCATAAAGGACAGCATACGTCGCTCATGCATTTGAGAGACTGTAAACAACATCACTTAAAAATGTGAGGACAGCGCTTTAAATTGACTATCAAGATGTCAGCTTAGTGATGGCAGGCCCCATCAAACCATGGGGGCCTTTGGCATACCAAGTCTCCTGTTCCAGGGTTTTTCCAGGGACATCTAACCTGTCAACACCTAAGTGACGGACTCCGCCGTGACCGCCGATGATGGCTGGCTACGCAACCGCCCGGATCAGTCTTCACGCCAGACCACCTTAAACCAGGACTGGTCCGCTTGTGCATGAGAAGCTGTCGTCATGGTGAATGGGGGACGATAAAAACAGGTAGACAGCCTTCCCCAGGGCAGAGGCCTGTGTGTGGGGTGCCTGAAACACTGGAATTACCATGTGACCGGTGTCGTCGCTCTTAAAGGCACTAGTAGTGTCAGAGTGCAGGCCTGTCCAAGAAAAACACTGGCTGTCAATCAGCTTCACATTCTGTAACAAACTGGTTTTTGAAGCCCAAAGGCCTCCACGCACCTGGAAAGCCGGCAGGTCCAGCAGCGCATAGCTGTTGAGAAAGCGGACACTCTGCAGGGCTACTTGGACGACGGCTGGGGGGTATGCCTCCAGGGGCGCAGCCAGGGCTGGCTCAGGGAGCACGCCATGCAGCAAGATGCAGTAGAGCATGTGCAGGACACCCAGCAGGTCGGTGGACTGCAGCAGCGCGGTCAGGCCGGTGGGGTCCAGCTGTTTTTCGAACACGTTAAGAGAGCTGTGGGTGGAGGACATGACTAGATCAGGGTGGGGTTGCCATGGCTACATACAGTTCACAGGAAAACACACAAGGCATGCTGGAAGATTCCAGGCAGCGCTGTCAGTCAGCATGTTTGGAGTTTCCTCTAGTGAATATTAAACAGCCCTCCATCATGAAGCAGAATGTGAAGTGAATGGAAGCCTTCTGAGAAAATAAAAAGCCCCTACGTGCAGAAAGGAGAAAACAGAGGTGGCCCAGCAGCTGCCAAGGGGACGCATTCACCGCCAGATGAGCCAAAGACGTCAGGAAACGCTATCTGCGTGGCCATTGGCAGGTCACCAGGAAATCCGCTCTCTGCGGCTTTTGTGTTTTCAGGCTGACCAGCACTGTCCTCCTGGATATCAATAATGTGAATGTCCCCAGATTGCAGGGTACGCCTATTGGGTTTAGGAACAGTTACATCCATCGAGCGAAAGACGAGACATGGCTGGACCGCAGGGACAGGTGGGGGGGGGGGGGGGCATTTTGGCAGGGGCCGGGCTCATTTCAAAGTGGGCGGGAGTTGCAGCCAAGCTGATCCACATTTCTCGGGGCCTAAGCTACACCGTTACCGGGGATTCGAAGGTCGAAACTCACAAGGTGCTCTTTCTGTGGGGTCCTGAAACAGCAGGCTTATTCAGCTGCCCCCCCCCCATGACTGAAAGAGAAGCTGCGCGGGATCAGCAAAGCGGGAACATGACTCATTCTGACAGCTAACGGCGCTGGCTGCTCCGCGACGCTAACAGCTGGCTGGCAGGGCTTCTGTATTATAGCGCATTTAATTAGCTTGGTTGCTGAGATTTAAAGCGGTGATTTAGCCGGCAGGGGAGCGAATACCACATGGGGTAGCAGGCTGAGCCAAGACGGCAGCCAGCACACCGGAACACTGCAACAGGACACCCGTACCTCGGTGCTGAAGCCAGGCACGCCGATGCAGAACCACCAGCGGCTGGAGAATAAAAATTGGGAAAGCCTAAATGATAGAAATGCAGTTCCAGGTGCTTCGAAGCAAGGCGAGGCAAGAACCTGGAAACTCAATAACCACAAAGTGATTTCACAGCTCTGGAGGAGAGCTCAAATCCTTCCTCGTGTGAAACGGATACGTTTTTTTTTTTGCCCCTTCATTATTACCACTTGTGTGTATACAGTCAATTTTTGCCCTGAGCTGGGCTGAATGACTGCACGCCCTAGAAATGCAGCCAGGAAGGTAAAGGAAAACCAGATATGAACGTAGATAGTAAGCAACTTCCAATTAGCTAACTTCACAATTAACTTTGCTTAAAGAGAAGCTGTGGAAACGTCGCTATCGGCAGTGCAGAGTCACCACTTATTTAAGGCATGTCAGGTAAGAAGTATAAAGGGCTTCCATTACTTTAAAATTTCATTAGTAGATCCGGCCACTTTCCACCCCCTCATTCCAATTTCCGATCACAAACACCCTGATATCCATGGCGCTGCGGCAAGCCAAGCACAGGATTTGGATGCCTATGCCAAGAGCCTAACAATAGGGGCCTTGATGGTGTCTGAGCCTCCCGGGTCACAGGTCACGGAACGCTGCATCCACCGTAGTGACCTGGAGGGTTGGTCGCACTGCCTCCCTCGCACGTTACCATGCTGGTACCGTCTGCTGGCACGCTTATACATTTCCAAAAGGACACGAGGGGTCAGAGGTCATCGCCTGACATCTTGTCGAGGAAAGGGCTGTGGGTTAAGGTGTGTCGGCAAATTGCTCAGTGTGCGAACAGGCCACGTTAAATGGACGCTGGGCCTGTCTGGGAGTGGCATATTTGGATAGCGGGTGCTGCATGTAGGAGCTGGAGCTGGTGTGAGCCTGCCCAGGTATTTGGCTTCTGCGAATCACCCGGAATCCAGTTGTTAGGGGCACAAACAGGTCTCACAGTACATTAAAAAAAAAAAAAAAAAACACTACAGTAACTGTCCCACTGACTTTCTGTGTTTTTTCACAAATACTGCATTGAGAATCACCACTCCAGTATTATATGGTGCTACCTGCACTATGAGGTACCTCCTCTGGCTGGCACTAGCTTTCAAAACTGTCCATGCCGACTGTACCGAAGAGGCCCAGAGAGCACAGATGGGTCCGTTTCCCATCATCCCAGTTCCACGGCTGCAGTCATCTCCTTGTTGTTCTCTACTGATGGCAGGACCTTGAGAGGAGTGAAACACAGCCCTCTCTCTGTATGACCCACCACTCGGTGAAGCTCAGAAAACCGCCCACCAAGCTGAGGTGTGTACCAGCAGTCGGGCCTGTGCTACATCGACCGTTTCCAGAATGGATGGGAAAAAAAAAAAAAAAAACCACACAGCTTATTTGATCAATAAAATGATCTAGCTTCAATGTACACTATTCCACAATACACAATGACCAAAATACAAAAGTTCAACAGCTTGTTGACCGGCCTCTGCTATCAGCACGAGGCCCGCCAACGCTCATCTTCTACTGGGCTACCTAACCACGTCACACAAGGCCTGCTAATGGTTAGCTTCTTCGTGGCAGGATTTTCCAATAGTTTGACTTAGTGCGCTGCTGCCTCCAGAACCGAAGAAGCGGTGTTGGGGAATAAGTCATCTTGAGCAGGCAGAGGGAAGCTACTGTTTGATCACGTACACCAACGCGTTTGTTAAACAGACAGCCAGCATCGTGCTGGACGACCCCGGTACTGGGAAGACACCGTCAGCATCAGATTATCTTTCCCTGCTCAATAGCCATGTTTCCATTGAGCGTTTAGGAAAAACATTCAGGTAAATTTCAGAAAGCCCCTTCAATGATTCATGGACAATTTACTCAAAGACGCTTTTCCACAAGCTGGAAAAGGATCTGGTTAAAAAATGTGGTACTCCTAAATAAATTTGTTTTGTATAAGTGAAGTGTTTATTTGGGACCTTTGCCATTGTTGCTTTCACATAAAAGGAAAATGACTGATCGATTTAAATACAGATACGGTGGAGCTGGAAGCAATCATGAAGCAGTCTTTGTCCCTACAGGCCCAAAGTGTCACCATGATACATGAGTGAGAAATGAGGAAAAAGGAGCTTCCTGTGAGATAGAGGACAAGGTCAGAATACGTTCTTGATTCAGTCTGGTAGAGCAGCTCCGAGATTCAGGCAGACAAAGACGGTCACCTTTGACATAACGTGACACCGGGTTTCTGAGGTGCTGACCACTGGGAAACAGGCCTCTCGCACCTTTAACACTCACCGTCCTGTCACGGCAAAGCACAGCCTGCACATGCTATGGAGCAGCGTCGTCGCCTGGTACAGGAAGGTGGCCATCTTGGGACTCTCGTCCCCGGAGCCTTGGATGGACAGGAAGCAGGTGCACAGCTTGTCCATCAGTCCCACGTTGACCACATAGCTGGAGGACAGGAAGCGGGAGAGTGGAGAGTGTTCACCAGTCAGCTTTCTGTTTGAGATTTCAACCCAACTAAAAATTTGAAATACCATGCCATGTACAAGGAAGGCGATTCTCCTTTGGGACTTCTTACAAAGGATACACGGGGCATGCACTGAATGGCTGCATGTAATACAGGGCACAGAATGATGAGGTGGCCACAGGAAGGAAGACAATGCTGGCTGGGACAGGTTCCCCTGTCTAAATAAAAACTGATGAATACAATAAATGTGTGTCCCTGGAGCACCGGGGAGAAGCCTTGGCCAGAAACATTTACAGCGCTTTACCGTGTCTGGCCAGTCATGCAAACAGTGGCATCGATGGCCCTCCACGTCTCTTCTTAAAGATGAAGCCGGCTGCTGTGACTTATCGCCGTAGCGACAGGCCCGAGGTTCTGCCCACTGGATAACTAATCATGGCTAATTGGGTTATTACTCAGTGTCACAGAGGAGCAGAGCCACTGGATTTTGGCCACCGTCTCTGTGTTTGCCTGTCTGCCTCAGGTGAGGTTTGGCCCAACGCACAACAATCACTGGGACATCTGAACCCCCCGCCTCGAACCCTGACCACCCTGATCACCCTGATTCAAAGGAAGTGCTTTAAAATGCAGGCAATTACTACTAAACCCCCCTTCCCCCCAAAAAAGGTCAACTATCACTTGAACTTAAGCTCCTTGTTATGACTTCCTCACGGAGCTGCTGAAGGTGAAAGAGGATTTCTGAACACCGTTCGTCTTCCAGGGAGGTTTAACGGCCCATGAAAAAGGTGACAGGACCCCTTCCAGAGACTCCATTCTCCTTCATTTCAGCGCTTTGTGTGCTTTTTTACATCGCCTGTACCGCTGAGGCGATCAGAGCATCATTAAGCACCTAGGGACTCAAACTCCCTTAATGAAACCCTATTCACCATAAGAGATCAGTACTGCCCTTCATAACACCGAGACCAAAAGAGATGCAGTAGTGTGAAGGTGCTAAGTGTTAGCTCAGTGCTCCTTTACAGCCCAGCCATGATCCTAACATACGATCTCACTGGGAGCCCATCTAAAGTATGCGTTAATCAAAGGGATTCGAACCCGGTCCCTGGGGACAGTGCAGCTGTGCCGGCTAGATGACTCACCACACTGTGGTGCAGCAGGAGAGGACGGAGGGAAGCCGTCTGTTTTTTCTCACGGCCCTATCTGTCCGTCTGTACTCCTCCTCGGCTGATAGTGTGGGATAAAAGAATAGGTGCCGATTTTCTGAAACCAACTTTGGCTGTTGGTTTGTATGACCTCCGGCAGAAAGGGCACATGGTCTCACTTCTGCAGCAATTTCTGTGACGGCTTGTCTATGGCCCGTGCTGAAATATAACCCCGAAGGGAACGCTTTGTGCAAAAGTGGAAGGGGCCCACCATGTCCAGGTGACCTATGATGTCGGGAGAATAGCTCGAGGATTTCAAACGACCTGTCCCATAGCCCAAAAAATGAAAATCCTTGGCAGCAAACCAAAGAAGCCTTAATCTCCTATGATATTTTCCTCGCAGTATTTCACAATTCTTCTCTTGACCACCACTATCCGGCAAAGCCAGAAAGCCCTGGAGACGGCATGTCATTCCTAACTAATGGCAACTGGAATTGCCAAGAAATTCAGCCGCAAATCAAGTTCATCCAATGAAAGAAGCAGCACCATAGAAAAAAAAAAAAGATATACATCTAAGTTTAGAAAGATATTTTTAGAATGAAGAAATGCAGAGGATTCATGTCTGTGGTGACTTGTCAGTGAGGTGGCTGATGTGGATTCCGGGCTGGCGCCTGTACAGAGGTGTGAGACACGAGTCCGGAGGAGGAGCAGAGGGCAGCCGGTAATACCTGATGAGGTCCTGAATGCGGCTGTGAAGGGACTCCCCCGCTGATGACTGCACCTTGCTGTCTGAAGTATGGGGTGGCAGGGACCCCAACACAGTGGCGACAGTCTGCAGAAGGCTAGCGGTCAGTCCCTCGAACACCAGCCTGTTCAAGCAGCGGCCCGAGGCGGACTTGTCCTCGTCTGGGATGTTTAGCTGAGGAACAAACACAGGCCGGGGCCGTGAAAGGCACGCATCCACTCGTTTTTGCCGTGAAGTAGAAACGCCACGTCCCCGCCCACTCAGAAAACCGTTCCGCCACCAGTGTTAATCAGCAGGTATAGGAGGCGAGAGCCATGCACCCCCTTCAGAAATCCTTCATACGCAAACACCCTTGATCACCCAGGGACTTTGAGGCCACCTTAGCATCAGATTTAAAAGCTCACCTGCAAATCTGATTTAGGCAACAAACCAAGCCTCAACTGTAATTTTAGATGTTTATTTTACCATGGGCAAAATGCCACAACAGAACTTGAGAAGACTTCTGGAATTGAAATATTTTCCCTCTCCTTTTTTAATATTGCTCTAACAAAACAAAAGACAAAACACATTTAACCTTTCAGTTTAGATATTTTGTGCTACTGACGCACACAAACCTACCCAATCAGACTACGCTTTTCCAGTGCCACTCCAACCCCGCCACCCTTACCCCACACTGCCATACACGGCCTAAACACAGACTCATCCGTACAGAGGAATATCACAACCCTCGATTTGCATAAAGCAGCCCAACGCATTAGCGTCACTGACCGATCAAACGACAGTCGAATGGACGGAAACACACGTGAACAGACCAGTCAAGCTTCACCCGTCTTTTAAAACAGTCCGTGTCACCAGCTGTTCCAAAAACAGCCACGGTCCATAAGGGACCGATTTAAAATTGACTAGGTGACTTTGGGGAATGCCAAAAAGTGATAATTTGTGTTGTTAAGCCAACTCTAATGACTTCTATGACAGCCATGCCAAGCTGTTGTGGCCAGAACATACGACTCCTGAGCGCTATCTAAGCTTCCACTACATGTTAAGAGCAATGTGAAGTTGAGCACCTCTCCTGTCTACGGCCACGGGGCAGTCATAGCTAGAACACCACAACACTACCACATGAATAACAAGCCGCATGTTATTTTATTATTCATTAGCTTTGGGTAACAAGTCAGTGGTTAAGACTCACTGTGACAGATCATTTTTGGTCACGTGCCAAAGGCAGGCATGTGAGAAGCCGTTTGAACCGTTTCCAGAACGTAAGGTGAGCCATGAAGACCCTGTAACTCTGCCCTGGTGACCACGGTGTTTACCGGGGACACACTATACCCATCAGCTGCCCATAAGGCCAGGCGTGCCAAGTTTAGGGCCAGCTGGGAGGGCAGGAAACGGACTCCCAGCTGATCATGTGACTTTCAATGTACAGCAGCAAATCCATCGTCTTACTCATGCCGGAACTGTGCAGAAGTGTCTGCCGTAACATTGTCGGTGATGGGGCGGCCACATCTGCACCATTTCCTCTGGTGACCGGGGTTAAAAGTTCAGTTGCTGACATGCAGGGAGTGGAAGCGAGATATACGGAGCCCTCGGGTGCGAACGACTCAGAAATGAGGATGTCGACGGCTGGGGAGAGAGGGGAGGATGCTTACGGCACGACGAGTCTGGAATCCTCCAATTACATAATTACAGGGCACTGGCGCCATGCCGCCCACAGGTACACACACACGCTCCCACTGCATTCAGTCGGTACCCCAGTCAACAGCCATACGTCTCCTCCAAGCTCTGAGATGGTCCACAAGACATGGGTCTGCTAACTGGGAAGGTCAACTGAAGATGGGGAAATGCAGACTGCATGGTGTGTGTGTGTGTGTGTGTGTGTGTGTGTGTGTGTGTGCCCTGTCTGTAGATTTCACATTGATGTGTTCAGCAGCAGTTGAAGGGTAAAGGCGGGTGAGTGGTTTACATTAAAGGTCAAACTTAAAATGATGCAAATACGGAAATTCCTAAAGATTCTTGACATTTTTTGTTTACCATGTATCATTTACAAGATACCTTTTATCTCACCCTAAAAAAAAAAAAGCTTTTAAATAGAAAACTCATCGTTCTGCAGATTCTTTAACTTACCACTTTTAAACAGCCTTGAGCTCTGACTATATCTATTGATCCAAAAATGTTACTACTGCACTATTAAATGTGTCACTCATCAGTATAATCACTGAGGTATGTTTTGTGTTAAACATATACTCCCCTTCTGCCCTTAAGCAAATGAAACTTAAGCCTGCAGAATGCAGCCCCAGTAAAGGTAATATATTTACTAAACAGCACGGCCTCCTGTGGGCCGCTATGTGGACACGTGTATCTGGGTTAGGTTTAGGGGCAGCACCGCAAGAGCCACAGAACGGACCCTCAGCTGGCCCTTGGTGTTCACACGTGACGAGAGAGTGTTGACGGATAACCTCTCTTCATACATGCCCCACTTCTGAATCGATTTAGCCCACCTTCCCCAAAGGCTGAGATAAGAGCTTTGACACGTGCTGAAGATTTAAAGTACTCTTGTCCAAATATTAAATGAACAGCCTACCCTTTCACCTGGGCTTCAAGAGTCACAGCAGATAAAGTTAATAAACAACGGAATGTGGTAATCAGTTTACTACACATTTCAGTAACCTAAATAATACATAATATAGGGTTTTAAAGGTAACATTAATACAAGCAGCAGAACTATCTTTACATGTCCTTGTTTCTGCTACTCTGTAGCATTCCCCCTTGTCTGTTGTGTCCTCATTTCCATCTCAAAACGGCTTCACTGTCCCAGCAGCGCCGTGCCTTAATTTAAAGTACACAACTTTCCAGTGAAACGGATTACATGTCTAAATGGACCCCAAGCCCACCCACTGCACATGCAGTCTGGCGTCGTCAAAGTCCCCCATCACAGCCCCATTGACACCAACACAGGGGAACTGTCTGATTCAAGTCAAAATGAGCGGCGGGGTTTCTCTACGACGATGGGTGAGAACGGTGACACACGTCAAGACGTGCTTGCTGAATCAGAGTGAGGCGAATTACCGTCAGCTGGTGTAACAGCAGGTCCATCAGGAAGGCGATCTTGTTGCTGAGCAGGACATAGGAGCAGTTGGCTTTGCAACCGAAACAGGCCAGCGAGTAGGTGTTCATGGCTGCACAGAGGGCTCTGTGGGAAGAGAGGGACACGTCAAGAAGCGCATGGAGACGGTGAGCAAAAGGGCACTGAATGACACCGAGACACCCGCATACTGATTTTCTGCTTATGCCATGGCAATGATCAAAGGCGTTTGACTGTCTCCTTCGAACACCAAGAGAGGAAACGTAAGGTACAGGCTAGAAGCGTGATGTCTATCAGAGAAGTGGACGGACTGCTCTCTGACCCAGACGCCAAGACCATCGGAGAACCGCTGTCAACTGGCACCACCGTCCATAAGCTGCCCGCCTAGCCCTGCACGGGTTTGGCAAGCGACCTGTTAGGTTTAAGTACAAGCGCCGAGGAAATAAATAAATGAATGAAGGCGAGGTGCCTCAATCGCAGGAGGCTGGTCTAAGAGAGCAGCAGATAAATGCAGCAGATAAATGAGCGACCGGCGCTCCCAGCCAGCCCCGTCGCTGCCTTTCCCCACTAATATTCTCTGACAAACGAACATTTTAACCAAAAACAGAGAGAGCGTCCTCTTTGGCCCTCAAAAGCAAGGAATTGGGAGTAGACCATGTTTATTTAAGTCTTAAACATTTTGATATCAACCATAACCCTCACATCTGTTAGTCATTTTCAGCCGAACCTCAGTGGCGCTCATAATAAAAACTACACGCTGTGATGTCAACCGATGTCTGTCGATACCTGCAAGCAGACAAAAATATACAGCCTTATAGCATTTCAATAGTGTCATTCGCACCATCGCACAAAGCAGACTTAAGGGCATAAAAACTGGCAATCGTGCCAAATTTCGACTTGGCGAAAAGTAAATGCTCGGTCTGTCACGGTCGTCAGGCCCCTGCTTGTCATAACCGACGCCTCGCTTAGTGTAAACCTACAGTCACAGTGGACACGCCATGCCAGCAGCTCCCCGTCGTTAAGACCATGTCCGGAGACGGGAAGCTGGCCTGTCTCGTTCAGATGCTTGACGTCTTTTAATGCGTGGCCAGGCCGGCATGCATTAGGCGCAGTGATGCGCAAACGCAGCGAATGGTGCATCGTATTCCTGCTATTGACGGGGGGGGGGGGAGAAAAGGGCTTATCTGTTGAGTCCTGAAAAATGGCTGGTGCAAAAAGGAAGAGGCACGGTTGAGTGGAGAGATAATACTGTGCCCATTCAGTGAGAGTACAGAGGTAACCTGAGAAGATCTCCAAACTGTGCATTCTGGGCAGAGGACCAGCCCTGGGGCTGCCTGACTGATTCGCATGGAAAAAAAGGCACGTTTGTGCACTGCTGCCAAAGCCAGCTTTTCAGTAAAGGAGAAATTCTGCCCCGTTGTGAGACTTCACTGACTGACTAATTACAGAAAGAAAAAAAAAAAAAAACCCACAGGTAAAATGCACTCTCTCTCAGGCTCGCCTACGCTACCTTCTGGAAATCCTAACTCCGATTTTCTTCCTTCCCAAGCGGCTCTGTTGGCACATACAGCTAGTGATGGGATGAACGAGGCTTCAAAACCCACGGTGTGTGAGAGTATCCCAAACCATCAATCAATGCATGCAATAGAAGCCTCATTTGCCCCATCACTATGTGCAGCTCAGAAGCCATACAGGTTACCTCGGGTCTTGGCTGTGAGGCATGGGTCAAGCCCTGCCCGTGTCATTCCCAGATACGGTGTGGTGGACAAAGTGCAGATGAATAAGACACCCTATAAGAAACAGAACCAATAGTGCCTGAGCAGGTCCACTGAACCAATACAATACTGCACAGGGAAACAGACAGCTACCAACAAAACAAAGCTAAAGGGAATGGAAAGAGGGTCACTTTCACAAGGTCTGGTTAATTATATAATTATATATATTTATTTAGCAGATGCTTTTATCCGAATCAACATAGGAGTAAATAAAAATAAGGACAGCTAGTTTCCCTGGAGCAATTAGGGTTAAGGGCCGTGCCAAAGGGCCCAACGTTGATATGATTACTCTGCCGGCCTTTGGAATCGAACCCACGACCTTCTGAACACAAATGGATCCCTGAGTTGCTCATCTACACACTACAACCAACAAATTTTTCTCAATTTCAAACTCTGATGCAGTTCTTCGGCCTTCTCTCAGCTCTGTGGCCTTTCAGGAATTTCAGAGGAACTCATTAGGACCCCACGGCACACGGGACGAGGCTCTTCCCGGCAGGCCTGCACTGTTAAGTGACAGATTAAAGAAATTAGCTGTGTGCTCTTTAATCTCATTAGGGAGGACAGCAGCTGTCGACTGTCATCATAGAGGCACCAAGTCTTTTGTGATGAGAGCACCAGGGGCCTTTCTGTACAACCGTATGTAATACTGGCACTGTGCACATGGGCTACAGCGTGGGACTGATCTGGTATTTATGTGTTGAAATATTCCAAAGAGAATATGGCCAAAAAAATTAATAACCCACCCTGGCTGTGCCATTTCAAAATGGAACAGCAGAATTTCTTCTTAAAACACCATTAATGCTTCCTCCTATGTGCTGTTTGTAACTGTTTCAAGTTATTTTCATTCTATAAAATAATAATTTTTAAAGAATTATTCCTTCAGAATTGCTAGACCTATGTAATAAATCAATGTAAGTTATCAATTTAGACTACTTGAATAAAACACAAGTAACCGTACAGTGTCAAAGCCTGGGCCTAGGCCCATTCGCAGATGACGGCATCACTGTCGTATCACAGGACTTTCTGCCTTGCACTGTCACCAGGAGCGACATGCCGCTCTCTAATGTGCCCCCAACAAGCACGTTCTGACTTGCCCACAGCCGTGTCCCAGACCATCGTGTTAACAACGCCCCCTGGAGGCGGGAGGCTTGTGCCTGTCAGACCACGCCACGCCGACTGTCGTGACACACGACACCAGCCGTTCGCCATTCACGAAGATCACCACCTCCTTCCCCTTACCGACAGCCCACGTCAAACATTTTGAGAAGCGATTTGGCCAAGCAGCCCCCCCCCCACCCCCACCAAGTTCTCGGGTTACTGGCTGGCCGGGCCATGCATGGCAGCCTCGGTACCACGGCCCAATCCCTCCCTCCCTCCCTCCGGCCCGCCGTCAGAGTTCACATCCGTCCGCTCACAGAATCCGACTCCCGAGCCCAAGGCCCGTGGTGCCACAGCCATCCAGAGCACAAATAACAGCCATATTGTTCATCTCTCTGTAATAAATCCTTATCTTGTAGACATGGGATTAAATTTCGGAGCTGCCCCACGCTGCTAGCTCGCGGGGAACAGGAGCCGAGGATAATAAGCTGTGTAATCCCCTCACCTCCTTGAAACAGCTTAACCTCGTCAGGGGCGACAGGCCGGACTCAAACGGTCAACACAGGCGGGACACCAAGGAACGCACAAGTTGGAGGCAAGAAAGACAAAGACACACACACCCACACACTCTGGGTTTAAGGCAAACATTATCAGATCCTACTGAAAATATTTCTGGATTATCTGGTGAAGATACATCTTGAACATCTATAAATAAATATTTTGGGGCCGACATGAATAAGGTAATGTCAGTGAAGTCCGAAGTTGTTAAGAACTATAATGCCGTCTGGTTATGTCCAAAGCAAAGGATAAACAGAAACTGCTGGAAAAGAGGGACAGTCCTTTGGTGTCCCTGAAATCCTCTGTGACATTTAAGTTGATTCTGCCGGCGATGGTTCCGATTCCCAGACAAGTAGACCTGGTCCACGGCTGTCCCACAAGCTCGCCACCAGCTTGGGACAGGCCTCCAGCGCCACCGCTGCTAATAGCAGCCTGAAACCGTAGCATGGCAGGTCTGATTTCACTGGATAAACTCCAGCTGCCAGATAATACTGCAGACTGCAGTCAGCACGCATCTCTGTGCCTAAATGTCCACCTCCGTCCCCGACACGCCGGGACTAACGAACCCAGAAGTCCTCCTTGTTAGCGTTACAGCTGCACCACAGTCAGTGTAAGCACTCCCAGGCCTGTACTGTTTGGCTGGAAGCTTCCTTTGAAACTACAGGAAGAGCTTCCATTAAACCCATTTCTCACCTCCACCACCTGCATTCTCCAACCGTCCCGAATGTGGATAAAGGCAGCCATTCAATACTGCTAACTACCTTCTCGTGCCGCATCTAAAACATCTTTCACTAATAACTGGCACGGTTTAAAACTAATTAGGATAATTTTTCCTTAAGCCACTCGAGATGAATGGGCAGGAGAGATGTTAGGCCAGGTTTTCTGCTCGTTTCCCAGGGGAGTATCCAAGAGGAAAGGAGATGGACTGAGAGGCACGAAAACCAAGGTGACACCAGCACTTTGCTCAACGAGGATTCAAGGTACTCCTGTGAGGCGGTGGGTGGGACTCAACCGATAAACTGACATGCTCTGTCTCAACTTAACGGTGTCAGGGGTCACTGGATCTTCTCCTGAGGTTTAAATAAAATATTTAAATATAATACTACAACAGCAGCAGCAGCACGTAAATTCCCACTGGTTTAGCTAAAAGGAACCCGCAGAAGGAGTAACGTTTCAAAAATGCAAACAAAATCAATCAGGAACAGCCCCAATCACCGGCTCTCTTTCTGCATGCCCATCATCACGTTCCTCGTCAGCCGCCCCCTCCTCACACCCCCCTCCGCTCCTCACGTTCCTCGTCAGCCATCCCTTCCTCACACCCCCCTCCGCTCCTCACATTCCTCGTCAGCGGCCTCACCTCCACACTGCACATTCCTCGTCAGCCGTCCTCTCCACACACAAACCTGTCATTATTTATCGAGGACTCTGAGGGTCACTGTCTTGAACGCTGGTCTGTGCCGAACCGAGCATCACATCGCAGGCCGGTTACTTATGCGGATCAAAGCAGTTTCCTCCCAAATACAGACATCTGACCTTGGCTTCCGCCCGCTCTCCACCTTCCAGAGATCCCAGGAGAATCGGACAGTGCCGCGAAGAGATATTAAACACAGCTCCGCAGGATAACAGTTCATTAACGTGATGGTAGCAGGACGAAAATCAACTGTCCTGAGAAGAATGCTTAAGGCTGTCTCAATCGATCGATATCCTGTGCTATACATCATAAGTATTATGCAAACCCTATACTTTCAAAAACCACTGAAACACTATTTGACTTGGCACACTTTTGCATGATATTACTATTAAGGTGCTTGTAATGTTTAGACCCATCTTTGGCCACAAACAGCCCTCAATGGGTCAGCTGAACAAGCGAGTACATTAGCAATGGTGGCCTGCAAGAAGTTTCCGGAACCCAAGCCCTATTCCTAACAGCACCTGTCTGGAAGGCATTTCCTTCAGAAGCAGAACCCCGACACAAGGCAGCTACTGCCACCACCCATCTGACAGCCGCTGTCTTTCCACTGAGCTTGTACAAGGCCAGGGGTTGAGAATGAATGTAGTGGCAGAGCAACTGATGGACTGGAGGTTTAGAGGCCTGATACCAGCTGTACTTAAATCACTACTCTGAGTCATCTATGAATGAATAAATAAAACAGTAATCCAAAGCAAAATACTTAAGAAATTCCAGAGGAACTGGGCAATTGGATGAGGCTGAGATTTCTCTTACTGGTTACTCATTCCACTCTGATGAATATGTATCTGCCCTAATCAAGTTATTTGCAATATCACCAGGATACGAACATTTCTCAACAAGTCGAGGCACGGTGGTAATTTATGCAAGCAGACAACTGGAAGGCCATTCCTTTATCCTTACTAAGGACCACTTCAGGTTTTGACTGAACACGGCAAAATAAAATGAAAGATATGCCTTTCAGGAATATTCTCTTCTCCTCTAGCCTTACAGAACATGCTGGAAGAACATCTCCAGATGAAAGGGGGCTGACCTGTCCCGGCACGCAAGCATAAGTCTGACTCTGTGCAAGGGAGCCCCACCCTGAGCAAATTCACCACTCACACGGAGATTTGCCGATACTCGTTAATAGTAAGACCGCACTTTAGACGGTAAAATCAACTGTCATGAGATCCACCATAAAAAGCATGATAAATATAAGAGGTAAAGCCCATTAATAGATAAACAGAGTGCGAATGCTAACAAGAGAAGCCAATTGGACATTTTCGACCCATTAGAGCCTCGTATATGTGCGGACGGAACCTTGATATGAGCGTCACAGACACTCAAGCTGTGATTCAGAAACAGGAAGTGTCTCCGTCGATGCCCTAGAATGGAGAGAACGACGCCCAAACTCCTGCAATCAAATATGAGGAGGCACTGAAAACGTATGCTGGTTGACCATGTGTGTCTGCTGCAAGAAGAACAAGAGGCTATGTGATGAGATGCTGCATTGGGGGGGTCCCATGCTCACAGTCGGGGAGGGGTCACTGTGACCTGGGCTGTGTCCTGGGGGAGCGCCGGTGAACCTAGGCGAAACGGTACTTACTTCAGGGGAATGCGTGGGACCGCCGTGGGAGAGCAGGCCACACCGGCAACCTGCAGAATCTGTTCCAGAGCAGAAAGTCCCCCTCCGACCCGGAACGCCACTTGATCCGTATTGTTCTGCGAGGATAGAACAAGCAGTGCAGTCAGCACCCGCAAGCCGGACCTGGGTATCGAGTTATTTTCACAGAAAAAAGCTTTTCCTCCAAACACCCCCCCCTTCCAACAGTAGAGCTGAAGTGAAACCCAAAACAAAGTGATCCCCAAAGCATTCCTGCTAAATCTCAAAAGTACAACCCCCCCCAAATATGCATGTACCCAGACAAGGAAGGTCCATTCCTGAACAGCTCAAACGGGAAGAGATAAGAGAAAAATGAAGGAAAATTGTGCAGAAATAAGCACACCGAGAATTATAAATTAAAATCTGTAGCTGCTCTAAGCGTTAATCATTATAAACCTTTGACATTACTGTGTTTATTAAAAATGAAAAAATTAACTTCACAACAGTAAAGACATCAGCAGGATCCTGGAATTGGAGAATAAAGACTGAGGAAGAATTTATTGGCACCCTCAGGACATTGCAGTTAGGCAACACAAGCGACACACAGAATCAACCATTCGGCTCTCTAATGAAAAAACAAACAAACACAGAACCCCCAGGGAGGTGGACAATTGCCCTGGGCCTCAGTGACAGGTCCACTCCCCCAAACACTCATAACACCCTTGTATCTAACCAATGGTTACCAAGACTGCCATGAACTCATTAACATCCTGATTTCTTATGTAAACAGCTTCGTGTTTACACCTGAATAAAAGAATCCTGAACCTTAAATTAAGAGATTTTAGCCAACGTAATTCCAGTGCTTGATTTATCTACATTCTAACTGGCACTGAGAAAGCACCGCTAGACACATGCGCAAGCAACAACAAACTCAAACTGTCATGTACAATTTCTTTTTTAAAAAAAAAAAAAAAAAAAAAATTGCTTAATTTTGCTACAGACTGGCTTTGTCATACCAAATGGATCTGTTTAAAGGAGTCAAATTGACCCATTTCCAAAAATTCCTACAAGTTCAAGGTTTGGTCTACAAATGACAGCAGGTTAGAGAATATAATTAAAGGCTGTCACCGCCCCCCCCCTCCACAAACCTAAATATCTCTTGAGTTGGGGGTGTCTGATGTTTGGCAGGGAGCCAAAGACTGCAGCAGTGAAGCCATATAAATCCACTATTACAAAATGTGAGGCGAAGCTCAGCAAACTTGTATGGAACATTTTGGAGGGTCGAGGAGGACAGGGTCTCTAATGAGGCTGTGGTTCTGGTAACACGCTCTTCCTCGGGTTTGGGCATTTCATTCCCGAGTGTGTGACAGGAGCCAGTTATTTTAAGGCGCCTCACAATTAGAGCGTCGAGGAGGACGCAGCCTCTAAGGAGGCTGCGGTTCTGGTAACACTCTTCTTCGGGTATTTCATTCCCGAGTGTGTGACAGGAGCCAGCTAATTTACAGCGCCTCACAAGCCCAAACACATGCAGCTGAAAGAAAGGGAGGCTACCTCAACTTACATCTGGGCCCTTTGTCAATCTCAAATGCCACCTGCATAATTCTCTATTGTCTGAGGGCTGGGGCCTGCAAGGTCTATCGGGGGTTAACCACTCACATTTTAGACAACAGTGGTTAACTGCAGTATGTTTTGTGTGGTGTGGATAAGACCACCATATACCAACCATTCATTACCAACTACAAGCCATAAAAGCTATGATCAAACTTAAAATCATTCACTAAGGAGAAAAAAGAGACGATAAATGCGAATACAATGCAATGGCCTTTAAACTGTAACTCCTTAGTACACTTAACATCATTTTCTGGATTTATCACCAGACTGCTACAATATCTTAAAGGTTATACAGTACCCAATTACTAACAAGGCTGGAAGACCACTAATTTTGTGGTGGCAGAGTTCATGACAAATAAATAATAAAACAAATTAAAATTATGGGGACAAAGATGCAACATCTGCACGCCATAAAGCAGAGAGCCAGAATGTTTATTTGTTCACATGAAACAGAGACAAAAACAGGCGTCCCATTGTTTAAATACTACCTTCGCAATGCCACAAATGCCACAAATGCTACCAACCTGTCAAAGTAAACAAGGCAAATAAAAAGTAAAGAAAACCTCACTCTCAGGCTTCAGGAAGTTATTTCCACTATAACTACTGACATGATACAGACCCTTAACTACTGACAAGATACAGAGCCTTCCAAGGTCCTCATGTCAAAGGAGCAAACATTTTTAAAATAGGACTTCAGGACAGTAATTTCCTTTGGAGATACAAACTTTTATGTGTAAGTAGTCATTAAAAGGCAATAAGACACAAAAACAGTCACTAAAAGATGTTTATTACCCTACAATACTATAAAACATAAATACGTATGTTTTTTTTTTTTAGCTGTTAGGTGTATGCTCCTGGAAGCTGTTTGTCTGACTTGACTCATTCGAACAGTCATTGGCTGACTAACTAGAAGGTGAGTGACGGGATTAAAGACTCAGCCTCAGAACCTTGATTAAACACTCGTGGAAAGACGGGAGGGTTAGGAAAAGAAGACGGCCCAAACTTGAATTACATAGCCAGAGAATCTCATCCAATCATCATCCCGTATAACTGTCATTACGTGAGGTAACATGAAGGCCAGGCGACGGCTAATGTGAGGAGATGATGGAGGTGGCCAAGTAATGGGGCGGGCTTGGCTTTGTACTCACCTCCCACAAAGCACTCTAATTAGCCGACTTTGGGGGGAGGGGGGACACTCCCACCTTCTCTGAGACCAGGCAACAGATGGGGAACAACTGGCCGGGGGCTCATTAGAGGAGCTGGGAGTGTCAGGGGGCCGTCCACGGCCCCCTCCTCATCCCAGATCTCAGGCTCATGTGGCAAGCTGACTTCATACTGGAGCAAGAGGCTGCACGCTAACTCCTTCCACACGCCACAATTTCACTCAAACCCAGGGTTGGCGATGTCTACTCCCTGGCCAGTTACCGATTTAAAGAATGGTTAAGAGAGTCTGTGAGCTGCAGAACCAAAACACAGCTACATAGATGAACCACATCAATACGCTTTCTCTAAATATTTTGAGATGGTTTGATATTTACAGGGCTAAATGGCAGAAGGTTTAGAATGCTGTAAAAACAATACAGACATTACCATACTTCAGAAACTGATTTGCGTTTATTCTAAATTCCGGGTTCGACAGTACCTACTGAGGCTCAAAATCATAACCGACCACAACAGCAGCAGGCAGGTCTCAAAGCTGTGTGTGTAGCAGATTAAAGACTGGAAACAGGCCTGACCTTATTTCCTGTGAAACCCCGAGTGACGAAAGTGTGACAAAGTAGAAAACAGACTTGGCCATTTCAAAAACAAATATTCCGGTTTTTCTAAAGACCCAGCGGCTGTAGACACTACATCTGATGAATGGCATGGGATGTGTAGGCAGTACATGAACAGCCAACACTGTAAGGCCACTAGCATTCCAAGAGTCAAAGTTGGGGAGCTGCAAACATCAAGAGGCTGTAAACACAGGTACAGGAATGACAGCCAAGAAGATAGATGCAAGTCCAAGTTAAAGAGAACAACTTTTACCCAGTTGCTTAAATAAAAAACTACTTCAAGCCACAACAATGCTGCTGTGGTGACATTCAACTCAAGTCAACAGATTAGAAAGCCTTGACTTCATAAAACACCCCATTAAAGGTCTATGTTTGATTTAATACTCATGCAAGGGAGTTCCATTGTGGACTGAAGATCTCAGATGTGGAGACCACAGTGCCTGCTTTTCCTAGCATTGGCAGTCACCTTAAGGGCTGTTCATTAAATACCACACGCACGACTCCCCCCTCTTCATAACTGCCTGAATAATGAATGCTCTGCTCAATTAGCAAACGCTACATTTGCACAGCTGGAAATTTAGAAGGTTCCCATTTCCGATATGTACGCTGGGACGCAGGCTTCGTACAAGTATGGTAAGAGGTGTGCAATAATAGGCTTTTGCAATTGTAAATCACATGCAGCCTCCTGCACATTGCGGCTACAGAGGGTGGATCTGCAGTGGAATATCGAGCCGCACTCTGAATGGAACATCAACCTTGAGAACTGCCTTGATGTCACAGGTCTGAGTTTCCAAGGCATCGAACGGGACTCAAACTGGCTTCAGGGACCTGGTTTGAAGAGGGGTCACACAGGCACAGGTTTTAGAGGAGCCTGAGAGGGTGGGGGGGCTCAGTTTAAAAAAAAAAACCAAAAAAAAAAAAAAAACACGGGATATCACCCCGACAGCCACATGCCAGCCAACATTTGCATGTAGAACAGGGAGCAGTGCCTGTATAAGATTTATATAGTATATAGAGTCAACAGCTTAATGTGTCTCCTTTGAAGAGAAAATAATATATGTATTACCTCCATACAAGTTTCACAGCTTTCATGCGTTAGTTTAATCAATGGATTACCAGGAATCCTATCAGAATTAGGCTACAAACACCACAAATAGGATTTATACTTACTATCTTAGGGATTCAATTAGCTTTATGTGATAACCAAACACACTCTGCAATGGGTAATAAAAACACATTATGATTTTATTGTAGTCTTAAATATATAAAACATTCCTACCTATAAGTGGTTAGAACCCAAATCCCCATCATGCAAACTGGTCAGAGGGGAGAAGCAGTTTGGCTTTTGCAACATTGCTCCCCTAAGAGACTCTCGAACAAACATTGAGAACATGGCTCTGTCCACAAGTCCACACCACTCCAGCGGCAAGGGTAGTGCTCCGTGCCGAGGAAACCGTGGAGGTCACACACAGCTAAGGAATGTTTAAACACTGCTCCATTCCCTTTTTTTGGGGGCTCTAATCCTAACAACGTGGAGTGTCTCAGAAGTACAATGGGCTGTTTCAGAAGGAACATCAAGGCCAGGCTACTTTCTCAGGACGGCACGCATCGTTATCAGAACTGCCATCTAGTGGACATCTGAGGTAGGGGAGGAAAAAAGGTTACTTCTAAATTTGACTTGTAATTTCCTTCAGATAGTAATTTGCTAAGTAGGGTCCAAGTTAATGAGGTAAGACAGTGAATCTTCCTTCCCAAAGCAAGTTATAAAGTCCAGCTTTTTATTACAACGTCAGAATAGGTTTAAGCTGTCAGGACTATTCCTGGCTGTCTCCATGGTTTCCCGTGAATGAGAGCATTCATAGGCAGGCAGGACTGATCTGTCCAATGAATGCTCAATAAGATTGGTGGCCGTCCTATCCAAATCTTACCATTATTTGCCTCTAACAAGAAATGACAATGAAAGTTTGCCAGTTGGACAGATTAAAGGCGGATCCTCTGATTCTTAGCCATAAATGTGTGGTTGGATAGAAAACAGATTTATGTCACATGCAAAAAAATATATACATACAAAAATGAACAAAAAGAACTAATTAAATATAGCAATTTAATGATCTGTTATACCAAAGTAAATTCCTTTTAATTGCAACTTTTTTTTTTTTTTTACTTTGGCTTAAGCCTTTCCTGCTCTGCATAATTCAGCTTTATTCATAAACTGTGTTCAATACAATTCAATGCAGACTAATTTTCATTCTTGAAAGGTCTTACGAGTTATTTCACTTGTAGCCCACATTCTAGCCTTGGTCATGTCAAGTTGGCCATGATCAAAAACCAGGCCCTGATGGCCAATGAACACACAGAAAGCAGCCATCTCTACAAATCAGGTGGCTCGACTCTACCTTCTGAAATGCTCTGCTCGTTTGTAAGCACTGCCCACCTTCAGCTACCTTCCATTTGAAAAGCATGGCAAACATTGGGCCTTGATAAAAATAAGTAAGCTTATGGCCACTATAAATGAAGAACAGGGAAGCAGTTTAAAGTTAAAAATAAATGGATAAAAAAAAAATTTACCCAAGTTTGACATAAGCTACCAGTGGGCTCAGAGGGAGGTACTAGTTTGGGGCACATGCATGAGCTGGTGGGCGGAGCTGTTTGGGAGATCAGGCTGTTTGGCACCGCCCACAGAGAGAGGTGGAGAAAGGAAAGACCAAATCAGATTCTACAGAGTAAACAAATCTCTGACAGGCCTGTCAACAAGGCATGCTGAAATATCAAAGGGCTACAAAACAGGCCTCGACGTTCACACAGACCGTATTTATTTGACTTTGCTCAGAAATGAGAAAAGAATGTAAACCTTGGGGAGTTGGCTTGGTGCTGGGAAGTAGTGATAGGACAAATCAGGCTTCTACAGTAAACCCTAGGCAGGTTTTCAAACCTCATTTAGCTCCAGCATTAACTGGTTAGTTAAGGATATTCCCACCTACCAAGGGTTTTTGAAGCTTCAACTGTCCCATCCCCATTGGGAAGGTGGTTTTCTGAAGGAGAGGACACAGGCTTATTCAGTCCTCCCCACACTCACGCCTCTGTGCAGCACCCAGGGCACAAACAGGCAGTAGCCTTCTGGGTCAACATCCACCTGCTGCTGTGCCTTTGAGCAAGACCCCTGACACTCTTTAGGAAAAATGGAATAACCAAAACTGGAAGTTCTATTACCACAAATTTAAAGTCAACAGCAGTAATGAGTAAGAATGCTTACTGTTAGTATAAAAAAAAAAAGTTAACGTTGTGTAGGACATCGTTCTGAGGAGCGAATAAGAATACGGCTCTAAGGACCGCCCTCTTCACCACGGAGACCATTCTGATCAGTGGCCCAAAATCCAACCCCATGACGGATGCGTTTCGACCTCCCATCCACTCCCACAGCAGTTCTCTCTCCTGGGAAATTCGTTAGCAGCCTCTCTTCCCGCCCATGTGCCGATGATCGACGCCATCAGCGCTCTGTAAACTCCCACCCACCCCCAGGACACGCGAGAAACCTCGCCATGTCTTCTCACCCGCAGTTAGTGGGAGCGCGACAGTATTTTTTCCCTCCGTAAAGATGATGACAGCCGTCCTGACCTTATCGAACAGGACGTGCTATGAGTAATAAGCCATCGCTGCTAACGGCCCTGAGCACCACACGTGGGAAGGACAAAATAGGCCACTTTATTTTAACTTCATCTAAATCAGCCACTCCCAGTCTTTAGGATTCTTTTCAGCCCTAAACGGCTCCCGATGCCTTCGGCATACTGAGAACTCCTTGGCTGTCTGCATGGGAGTGAACTAGAACTGGCACCAATGTTTTCCTGATCCAAATCCATATGTCAAAGAGCAGGAATACAATAAGAGAACTGCACAAATCCTCCAAGGAGTTTCTACCTGACTGATGGACCTGAAGGAACATCATGGGTCACAGACTTGTTGTTCACTCTACAAAGACTGAGAAGTTAGCTGGTGGGGGTTAAAGGTTTGAAAATAATAAAAACATTTGTAGCCTTGCTGCCCCATCCAAAGTACTGTAGCTCTGGAATGTTTTCCAAGATACAGTCATGAATAAACTATACAAAATTTGCCTACACAACATTGTAGGCTGGCCTGTGGTCAATATTAACATCCCTCATATTGGTATGATGTCTCCAAACACACCTTTGTTGGGTTGCGTCTTAAGAGCAAAAAAGATTAACAGAAAATTAATGGGTGGTTTATCTCCATGACATGCTGGGCAGGGCTGATGGTTGCAGAAGGTTCTGGAAAACAAGCGAACCACAGAGATCCGCAGAGGAAAACCTAGACTATCTGTTCCTCAAAGCAGCCACTTACACAGCCGTGAGATGCCGCTGCCCGGCATGGTAACTAGCGGAGCTGTCCTCAAAGTCAGGGAAAATGAAGTTCTATGGAGGCCTCTCATTAAACAAAATCAACAGAGGATTATTTAAGGGGAGCTTGACCGACCACCATCCCGCACCCCAATGATTCACAATAAATCGGATTATATTAGGACATAGAAATTCTCCACTTACAAGGAGAAGTCATCTTGTAAATCAGTGTACCTTGACAGAAAATACAGGCAGATATTTTGTACACTAGCCTGTCCTCAGGTACACCAGTGCTTCAGTTGGGCTATTCCATTTATAACATCTGTACTTCCAAACGTAACCTGGCTTCCATTACAAACAACAGAAGGCGGGGGGGAGGAGGACTGCATAATAGAACCATGGACTTCCAGACAAGCGGCTCCTGGAGAACAGCAAATTGGCCTCGTCTCACCCCTCAATGACCAGCGACACTATCGTACTTCACTGATGAAGAGGAGGGTCACAGTCACCCAGGAATAAAAAAGCCAGGGGAATGAGGGAGATGTGAGGGAGCTGTGTGTCCATCCATCAGGGGTACGAGGAGCCCTGATGTTGAAACACTGCGGCCCACGGTGACTCGGCAACAGAATGGAGGGGCAGTATTCCAGAAGCCAGCTATAGGCTGACTTCGCTTTATTTCAGTTCCTGTTACCTGTGGGGAGGCTCACAGCACCCAGCCTACCCCCTTCACAGCAGTGGTGTGGCAGACACTACCTGCTTCTCCAGGATACGGCTGATCTCCCCCAGTGTCCTTTCCAGGCTGGACACCCTGTTGTTGGCCCACTGGCCACTGTCCTGGCCTTGGAGCTGCTTCCCTAGGTCCTTCACCAAACGCTGGAGCCTGCAGGGAGGGTGACATGTGAAGACGGTTGGAGAGGTGGTATGGCTTATAGGGGGGGCGCTATGCTGGCCATGGAGAAACCTACTTGGCTTTGTATGGGGATTCCGGGACCTGCACCTTGCCTTCCAGTGACACTTCATACTCCTTACCCCTACAGAGGAAAAGAAACAGAAAGAGAGGCTCGGTAATGGAGAAAAGCACTATAAACGTACAAAAGCTATGAGCAGGGTACGAGCCTCGGGCAAACGCTGGTCCCTTCCAAACCCTTCTCCTGCCTTTTTGGTAAACAAGTCAGAATGAACAAAATCTTTTCTTGTTATTAGCACAAGTACATTAAAACATGGATCACACACACACACACACACACACACACACACACACACACACACACACACACACAGGTGACAGCAAAGCTTGAGGTCAAAGCACAGGGTCAGCCATTTATCCAATACTGGGGCAAAGGGCCCGGCTCTAGGACATTTTGGCAGCAGTGGGATTTGAACCGACACCCTTCCAGACACAGACACTGGCTAATAACCCACAGAGGCCACACTCCACCCCACACAAGCTAATGGGAGGCCCACACCATCAACATCAAACCCATCAAGCCTCAACAGTCGGAAGATAACTACAGCAGCACTGAGGAATGCTGGAAAACTCTCCATGCCAACAAGTACATGCTAGCTGAGACTCATGGTGAAGCCCTTCGCTGCAATAACTAAAGGTACTTTACTAGCCAGAAGAGCACGGCTTTTTAACAAGAACCTGAATAACTAATATAGTGGCCAGGCTTCAAAACTATGCATTCACTGTTAATGAGCAAGGGGAAGAGCAGCTTTGCATATTCAACAATCCTTCCTGTTAAGTGAATGACCTCAGACCAAACTTATGTTATTTAACATGGAGAACAGCTTGGCCTGAAGAAAACACAGAAGAAAATACAAGCGAGCCGGAACCTTTCATCAGACAGCTTTGCAACTGGGGAACACAGCACCAAGTGCCTGGGGAGCAGGAACTTCTCTGACCAAAGCTAAGCTACATGTAACCAGCCCGGCACAACCCTAAAGGCGACACACTCCCCCCACACCGCACTGCCCAGTCAAAGCAGAACTATGAGTTTAGGGGGCAATGGGACAGTGATGGATGAGTACCCCCACCCCCTTGACAGAGTGCTCTGTTTACACCAGTGCGGCGCCAGGCCAGAGGAGCCCATCTGACAGGTGGGGGGGCCTCCATCTCAGCCAGGCATCACCCCTGGAAACTCGGGCTGTACCTCTGTAGCAGGCCCACCAAGCGGAGTGCAGAAAAGCAGAACTAACTGACCAGTTTCCACCAGAAGGCTAATAAAATTTCTCCTTATAAGCACCTGAGACCAGGTTTGTGTGGTTCAGGGTTTTAATGTGGCGAGATAAAAATCTGGTGACACTTCCTGGAAACTAGAACAATGAGTCAGAGAACTTGTGATACATGGTGTCACAGAAGGACCTGGAAATCGCAGACAAATCACAGATGTTCTGTGGTCCTGAAATCACAGCAAAGCAACTATGATATCAACCATAGGGAAGGGACACAGACATAGTGGTGAGTAAAATAATGTAAGCAAAACCCAGTTCGGCAGAGCTGACCAACAGCGGAACACATCTACTACTGGTCTGAGGTCAGTTAAGTCTCCGGGAACGACTAAGCTGTCATATTAATTCTGGAAAAAACATATACATACTGTATCTCTGGGAAATCACACATACCTCCATCCATCCATCCATCCATCCATCCATCCATCCTCAAATTGCTTATCCAGTCCAGGACCATTATGAGCTTAAAGCCAATCCCAGGAAGCACAATAAAATGACCACATAACCTTATTCCCAGCCAGACCCCTTCTGTGTCCTGCGAAAAAGCCCCCATAACCAAAACGGTCTTGTGAAGCGGCCCAACATTGTCTTTCAGGATGCATCCACAAAAATAAGGCACAGAAGGGCCATGGGGCCCGGCATGAGGCCCACAGTGCAAACCTCACTTGGCACTTCATCAATGCTGATATCACGCCCCGCTACCCTGACAGCTTTACAACCCTGGAGGTTAAATGGGGACCAATTGCTACATGATACATCATCTGCAACAGCAGTCCCCGTTAAATGGGCTTGGGGTTAAAAAAAATAATAAAACACAAAGATACGATGCATCAGTAATAATCTATTCATCATGGTCCGCCCCTCTGTTCACCTCCACAGTCAGAAGATGCTCTAAGCTTGTGCCTTCTTAAGGCAGCCGTGTTTTGGTGCCTGCATGGTAAGCGAAAGACCTGCCAGTCACCTCAAGGTAACCCGGCAGGTCAGCGCTGTGCCACCACTATGGGAAGGCTCATTTCGATGCCATATTCCTGCAAAACACTGGAAGAGGTATCTGGGACACGCAAACAAGGAACCCCATGAAAAAAAAAGTTCCTCCTCCTAAACAGGACACCGTTTTCTCTGACACTGGTAAAGGGAAGAAAACGAACAAAATAAAGATTTGCCAAATCAGTAACATCATGAGAGAAAACAACACACATCCACCAGCACCAACCAGAGAGTGGTTAAGAAGTGAAAGAGGAAACTGTTTGACGATGACAAGGAAGCGAGCTAAAGGTGTCTGAGGGATACCCGCTTCCCACATTCAGCAACCTGGGTTTCTGAGAATGGCCACACTCTCCCAGTGGCCTTCTCTGCTGTGTCATCCGTGACATCTGTCACATGGGCACAAAACAGGAGGCACCAGGTAGGACGCACATTACCCTGTTCTGTGCAACATCCATTACTTGGGGGTGAGGGCCCGCAGACACGGTTTTTTGCAGTTTTTATTTGGACCAAAACAACTCCTGATGTCATCACACAGGGACAGAGAACAAGAAGGGGAAAGATGATGTCATCACAAGAGGACAGGGGGAGGAAGGGAAAAGATGAGGTCATCATGAAGGGATGGAGGGGACTGACGATGTCACCACAGTTGGGATGAAGGGCAAGGTGATGTCATCACAGGGAGATGGAGGGCAAGAAGGGGAAAGATGTCACTACAGGGGGGGTGAAGAGCAAGAAGGGGAAAGATGATGTCATCACAAGGGGACAGAGGGGGAGAAGTGAAAAGAAGATGTCATCACTGTGGGACAAAAGAAGGGGACAAACGATGTCATCATGAGGGGGAAGACAGCTTCACCACAAGGAGTCCAGAGGACACTGGCAGGTCATCACGATAGCCTTTCTCACTCCTCACCTCCTGGCCCTGGTGATACACAGCCTATCCTACAACTCTCTCCATCCACAGGTTCAAACTTTTTGCTCTGCCTTCTCTCATTTGACAGACAACAAAATCGATGACCCCAAGTGCGATGCTTCCTATTTGTTGATTACTATTGATTTTTTCTGATCCTTCATTTAAAAATCAATAGCACAGCAGGGGAGAAATCGCCACGGTTCACACATACATTAACATGCTATAGTACACGGGAGGCAGCAGTGTTTTTGGCAGCTCTCCTCCAGCCAATTACGAGAAAAGCTCTTAACAGGTGAAGGCAGGGCCTCCGATCGATCGCCGCTTTCCATCCACAATCACAGAAAGTGGCCATAAATTAGGCTCATCGGTGCGACTCTGAAGACAACCACGGGGCGCATCGCTTACCACTCTCCCTTGGTTTGTCACCCGTAGAGACCCCCTCCCTCGGCTTGCCTTAACCCCCCCCCCCAACCCCAACCCCAACCCCCCGGTTGGCAGCGATGCGTCACCTGGAGTTCATGCGGGCACGCAGCTTCTTCGCCCTCTTCCTCGCCTTTTGCTTCTCCTCCCCATCCTTCACAGGCTCCACAGCCACTGTACTGTCTGTCATGATGTCCACGATGTACTTCTTTAATGAAAGGTGCTCCTGAATTAGAAAGCAGACCAGCTACATTCAGTGACAGTCAGTCTTTATCGTCACACTTTCTGCATAACTTCATGTTAGAACAGATGACATTTTGCTGTCGTTATACAGGCTCTCGAATCCCACCTGGACACACATTTCTTACAAAAAAGAAATGCAACATCAAGATGCCTTTAGCTTCCAGATCTGAAGCAGAATAATCTTCCAGTTAATTGAGGATTAATCTGACCTCTAATGCACAGCAAATAAAAATGTCAGCAGATTGTATGAATGAAGAGATCAGGATGAATCCAGACTGTAGAGCCTGAGGGCGGCTTCCCCTTATCTGATATGCCATCTCTCATGAACCTCACAGATGGTTCACTTGGCTGAACGCAATCCAAACCCCAACCGGTCAGCTGCCCAGCTCCTGATGATCATGATCAGCCCTTAGCCATCTCTGGAGCAACCTGCACAACAGGTTACCGGACGAGGACATCAGCGCGATCTGCACAGTCAGAGTCTGGAGGGTCTATGTTGCTTACAGAGGGTACTCTGCATGTCGGTACTGAATGGAAGATCTCAACACTCAAGATGCATCCAGGGTCATCCAACCCAAATGACAATCAGAACAAACAGCCCATCAACCAGAATTCAACCAGCAGTCCAAAAACCAGGTTACTTGAGGAAGCATCGCCACAGAAAATGATGTGTCAGTGTTTCCACAGCACCCTCAACCACTTCAGAGGGCATGCAGTGCATAAAGGTACAGCAGTCTCCATCTTTTGTCACGAGGTGCGTCTTCTTAACCGCCCCCTCAATGCTTGTCACTACAAAACTGCTCCGGGGGGGGGGGGGGGGGGGTTCTCCCCCTGGGCCGATGGGGCAGACATGTCTCTTCTGGTTTCCTAGGGAAAAAAACATATGAACCTTTTTAATAA